>CAUJBZ010000272.1:0-18180 GCA_963082915.1 Dolichopus griseipennis
GGCCATTCAACGATGATTTTAGTAAAGGGCTCAGTTTTTAATTTTTTTCATAAAATTTTTTAAAATTCTTAAAAAAGATATACTCGTAGTTAGCTTTAGATTTAGATTTATAATGTTAATTCAGATTTTACGAGGTCTAAACTTTTATATATTTTAACTTCTGGTACATTTAATGAAAATTATTTTGTATTTCGACTAGATTTTAAAGTAATAGATTGTAGATGCTTTGATATTTAATATTATTTATTTTTTTAGAAGACAATCTTCTACTACATTTAATAGAATAAGGGAGTCACCCATGGGATTCCATCAAAGACATTGCAATAAAGATATACTAATTATTGAATTACATATTTGTAATATTATAAATTTTGGATGATCTTATTAGATTACACCAATACTATTTATAATAATTAAATTACATTATATTATTATTTTATTTGATCGTCAGGGAAAATTGAAATTTAAAAAAAAATTCCTTACTTTTCAGTAAATTGCCTTGAAAAAATCTTACGATTTGAGCTGTGATTTAACCTACATTCGACTGGTTTTTATACAGGGTACTTAACTATTACGCCAGCGCCGCCGTAATTCATTTTGTTTATATTTTTCATATCTCATACTGTTTTGTTAAGAAACTAATTAATTTTATTTAACGACTAAAACCTTAAACACTATAGTTTAATCTTTTTAGTTTTTTTATGAATTAACATTACTTATATTCTTATTTGTTTACAATTTCTTACATGAAATTTTTTTTACAAATAGTTATTTTTTGGAAAATTGTTTCAAAAACCAAAATTTGATTTATAGACTTCATATGTCATATCTGTGCAGGCTTTAAAAACCATTTACTTAACCCATAATCATTGAGCGGTCTCGATCCCTAGTAACTTTCAAATATATTTAATACAAAAAATAATTGCATATTTTTAGGATGTTGGAAAATATAATTGAATTTCAAATTAGTTTAATAGTCAATAAACCAAATATTAGTTAGATATTATAAACTGTATGAATACTGTTATAATATACCTTAAATATATATACTTATATAAAAAAAAGTTTTAAAGAATACTAGGAAAAAAAAAACCTTTGTGACGTCATAAAGAAAATGTAGTTTTTTAATGGATTGTTTTTTAATTCTTTTTCTACTTATTGTAGGATAAAACTTAGAAGCATGAAAGTAAATAATTTGTATTAAGAAAAAAGAAAAGTCTTTAAAAAAATTAAAACTTTTAAATCTTAAGAATCATTTAGATTATCCATTACTAAAATTTGTAATTTAATATATCAAATTACAAATTTTAGTAATGGATAATCTTTAAAATGGTTTAAAATGTTTGCGGAATTTATTTTATGATTATATGAGGCCAAATTTTTTTTTAGTTTCTTAACAAATAATTAATTTTGTACAGTGTGTGAATAATGAAACCTGGTAATATTATGCATTATCATTTCAAAAGTTTTATGTAAACCTACAAGGTTTATTAAATGGGAAATCAAAATGAAACAATCTTTTTATCTGACTATATGTACATTCTATGCATTAAATATAATACAAGAAGACATACTTTGAAGCATGCTTAGATATTTTATTAAAACTGATTTTATAATAAAATTTTAAGTCGATTTTGATAGAATGTTATAATATAATTAATCCCTTGTTGGCCGAATAGTTAAGCAATTGGCTTTTGAACCGAACAAAAAATATGGTTCCTAATATTTTAAATTATTATATCTAAATTTTCAATTAAACATTAACTTTATTAGAACTGTTATACACACTTTTTACAAAAGGTAGATTAAAAAATATTCCTATTTATGATGCACAACAGGATGCAAGGTCTAGGTTTGAGAATTGCAGGTTATTCCTCATCAAAAACCAGAACAACAATTATGCATTAATAACAATACTATTTTTAAGTATGAATATATGATTCAAAGAGGTTTAGAAAAATTCAGTTTATGGAAAAATGAAAATTCGTTTAATATTGTTATATAGAGGTTTTTGCGGTAACTAAAGTTTGTACATATTTTAATTTTTTTTTTTATAATTTTATTTTAACAACCTGTTTTTAATTGAAAGTAATTAAACAAAACATAAAACATAATTAAATATAATTGTCTGTAGAAACCTCTTATGTTTAGCATATTTTGATTGACAAAATATACTTTTAGCTAATTAATTAGGGTGAATTTTTTTTTTGATATTTTAAAGTATAAAATTGATTACATTTTAGGATGTTTACTGCGTTTATTCCTTTTGATTGAATTTTGATTTGATTCTTTGGGTTATTTGATAATTAGGGGTACCAGCTCAACATATATAATCGCCAACAGCGGTTTAGAAAAATTCAGTTTATGGAAAAATGAAAATTCGTTTAAAAGTAAAAATAATATCTTATTTTTGAAATATAATCATAATGTTCGGCTAAAATCATTTCATTTAATAATTCAATATAAACATAAATTAAAAATATTATATAAACCCACAGGTCTGCCACAATTATCAAGTAATGATTCATGAATCAAATCAAAACATTATTTGCACAACATTTTTCAGTTTAAATTGTTCTATTTGTTGCTGAAGCTGGGTTAAAAATCACATTAATATTATTATACATTCTTCTGATGACCTTCTTATATTTTTCTGAGTTGCATCGTTCAATGACGATGTTATAATATTTAATTTAACTGGAAGCCCAGATTAATTGTCACTAAAATAAGGTTATAAAATTTATTTATATGGAATATACTATAGTTTGCTATTGAGAAAAAATTAAACTATGACAGAATTTTAAAATTAATTTTAAAGGTACATTTTCTTTCATCAAAAAATCTATAATATTTGTATGAAATTTTAAAATTGATGATTGGGTTTAAATGCATTTTTATCACCCTGATTCTGTTAGTCAGTTCATATAAAAAACATAGCTTAAATGATAATCTTATATTCTCTTTACTAGTTAATGATAAGCTAATCTAATTCATTGTTAGAAATTTAAGTTGTTTTTAGTGATAAACTTAGATAGTCTAAAATTTTAGATAGTCTAAAAAAAATAAATCAATCCCCTTCATAGGAATGTAAAATCTTAATAACATCGTACATACAGATGTATGAAAATTTCAACAAAAATTATTGAGTTTAAATCTTTCTTTAAAACCCAAAGACGTTGAATAATAAAAGTATTAAGAATTTTTTTAAGATGCAAAATGTTCTAATGTTAATTTTATTAAATTAACATTAACATTAGAACATTTTTTTTTAAATTTTTTAACTAAATAAAAGCTATGTATTACAATATAAGTTCTACCGTCTAAAAGGCAGCATTTTAAACACTTTTGAATACACAAAAGTATACAGGTTATAATTTAAAAATCTAATTTACGTTCTAATTTACCAAAAAAATGAGGAAGAGTTTTGGAGAGTAGACTGTGTCAATTCGGGGATATCTGGAAATTTTGAATGCATAACTTAGTAGGCTTTCAGTTATGAACAAAAGACAAAAAGTTGAATAGCACCTATTCACTATTTTATTCAGACATTGGCCATTAAAGTTAACTCCTATTGACTTAGAGTAATACTCATATAAAAGAACAAGTTGTATGACAGTTTACTCAAACCCACTGCAGTAGACCAACTAAATTTTGCACAAATTTTGGCCATAAAACCAAACTACTTTTGGCAAAATTTGAGACACTCTGCTTTGATAGCAAAAGAGTAATGTTCTAATAAAACAAGAAGTTATATGACAGGTACTGGAACCCGTGGAGCAAACTAGCTCAATTTCAATAGCGAGAGCAGCGATTGCATAAAAACGAATATGTGAAAATTTCAAAGTCAGAGCTTCTTTATTTTTTTAAATTTTCGTGTAGTATATATGAAGCAAGATGGATTCATTTTTCAATTCTGATCCGATCCATACATTTGACTCTATATCTACCGCCGTCCTTCTCTACCCCACAAACGTAATGGCAAATTTAGTATACATTTTTAACATATAGTCATACGGTTATAAAAACTGATATTGTCAAATATTATTGTATTTATCTTAGCTACAATTGAGGAAACCATATTAATTATAAAAAAAACTTAAACTGACATCTTATCAATAAGGCTGCGTTTATGTTGGAGCTACGATAAGTGATAAGAGCGTCGATAAGAGCCTTCCTGAGAAACTATATACATGATTTAAATAGAGATGTTTATATTGGAGCATTGCTATGATCATTGATAAACAATATAAATTTTCTACGCTATGCTCTTATCGACGCTCTTATCACTTATCGCAGCTGCAAGATAAACGCACCCTAAGTGATTAGAGACCGCATCATAGTTAAACATTTCTTAATTTTGCCAAAAATATAAAAGTGAATTATTTACTTGTACAATGTTATGATAATATATATTTCAATGTTAAGGAACTTATAGAACCTCAGGAAATTTTACAAAGTATATATATATATATATATACATTTCCAAGAAACACTTTTCAAGATTCATTCAGATACATTAGATCGTAGAGAATCTAGTATTAAATTCTAAATTATTATTATAATAGTTTTCTATTACTCTTACATAAACTTAATATTAAATTAATTATATAATATGTATTGTTAAGTTTAGTTTATTAAATTTTATTTTCTATAGAGACATTATGACAAATTTTCAATATGTTAATTTTATATTGTTGTTTTGTTTTTGTTTTTTTTTTTCAATTATTTCTTTTTAAAAGTTTTTCATTAAAAACTTTAATTTCTAAACTTTATTTTTTCCTATACTTTTCAAATAAGATCTATTTTATCTATTACATTAAAATTTATATATATATATATACATACTAATAGATATATATATATATATATTTATATAGATATTATAACAAATCAGTAATCAAATCGTAAAAATAAAATAACAAAAAAATAAATAACTATAAAAAAATTTTATACTTAATATTTGTGTGAGTGTGTGTGTGTGTGTGTATTGTTATTGTAAAAGATCTTCTGTTATACTCGGATATCCTTTAAAAGTTTTTCTTTTTTCCTCACTTTATACTTTTAATATACTAATATGGATTTTTCTCTATATACATTATATAAATATATACGTATATAATATATATATATATACTTTATAATAAATTGAGTTAGTTACTCTTTTAAACAAAAACAAAGAAAAAAAGAACAACAAAAAAAATAACAAACAAAAAAAAAAAATTTTCAAGTAAATTTTCTAAGTTTAATCCATTTATCTTTCTTATACATTATTATAAATATAATTTTTATTAAACATATTACATATACATTTTTTTTATATATATTTGTATATATTATTATGTATTTATATTTTATAAATGTATTTGAAATTATATTTATGTTTGTATACATATGTATATGTAAAAATATTGTATTAAGGATATGTTTATTTTAAAAGAAAATAGATAATGAACTAAAATTTATAATGTTTGGAAAAATTCTATTTTTTTTATTTGTATGTGTGTGTAAGTGTTTGTGTGTTCATATGTATGTATTTGATCATATTGTATATTACATTGTCCTTTTTTTCACATCATTATTTGTTTCATATATATATATATACATTCTAAATGAATATAATTTATATAGGTATATTATATTTTATATATATTTTAAACACAAATACATACATACACATACATAAATATAATATATAAATTAATATATATGTATTTAAAGAAAATAATTGTGGCGATTTGAGTATTTGAAGGTTATATTCTTCTTTTGATTTGTACATTTCATTTCGTTTACTTTGAAACTTCGGTTTTTAGTGTTAAAAGGATTTTTCCATTTTTTTTTTTATTATTATTGCTATTTCTTTCTATTCATTTCATACTTTTCGAAATAAAAAAGCACATGTTCGATGATGGCGTACCCTACTCAAAAATAATAAAAAAATAAATTTTGTTGTTTTTGTTGTTGTTTTTTTTTTTCATTTTCTGTTCATCTCTTATGATGTAGAGAAGATTACAGCATTTTATATAATATTAAATGTGGAGTCTTTATAGTTCTTTATTATATCTATATATATAGTTTTGTTGTTGTTTTTTTTTTTTGGTGTAAATTTTTGTTTTTCAGTGTTTCCCAACAAATATAAATTATAACTGTAAAAAAATATATATATATACATTCATACAAATAATACTTATAGTACATAAATATATTAAAATAAAATGTGTAATGAAGGAAGAAAAAAAAGAGTAGAAATATACAATAATAATAAAACAAAATAATAAATTATATATGTACATATAAGTATGTATGTTGATATGTGCATTTCAAAAAATATTATAAAAAAAAAGACAAATGAAATGAAATGAAAAAAAAAAACAAAAACAAAACAAACACAAATTAAAACAAGTAACACAGGACCCACGACAAAATAAATATAAAACACTATAAATGTAGACACAATCATGTGGGAGTAAATGAATTTAATGTAAACATACCAAATTTAAAAAAAAAAATGAAAAAATATATAAAAAATATAAAAACAATAAAAAATAGACATTTGTTTTTTGACTGTGCGTGAATAACCAGCAGAATCAGCAGCATTAAAAGCAGCAGCAGTAGTATCAGCAATACAGTAGTAGTAAATAGCAATATAAGCATAGTATAAAATTAAATAAATATAAAATAACAGTTAATTTTTTTGGTGAACTATATGAAGTTTATCTACATTTTGCATAAGCATGCATACATATGTATTGTATATATAATTGTAAAACGAAATGTTTTATTATTTAACTTAATGTATATATATGTATATATAAGGTACATGTGTATAGTATATATTTCCAATGCTGCCAGAATCCAAACACTTAAAAACTCTTTTATATGTTATATAAAATGTAATTCAATAAATCTAAGGTGGAGCTGTGTAATAATGTGCTTGCTTGCTATAATGCTGATGAGGTTAGGATAGGATTGACCAGACTTAATTAAAATATTTTTGTCATTTTATTTTTGGTAGTTTCGTTGTTTTTTTTCGTTGAATTTCAAATTTTTTAAACAAAAATTAACTTTTAATTAGAATTTAAAAAAAAATTATTTCTTTTTATAATAAATATATATAAATATATGTATGATATATTTGCCATTACGTTTGTGACGCAGAGAAGGAGAGGAGGTAGATGTAGACTCAAGCGCATGGATCGGATCAGAATCAAAAATAAACCGATTTAGCTATGTATGTCCGTCCGCCCGTCCGTCATCACGATAACTCAAAAAGTAAAAGAGCTAGGATTATGAAATTTTCACAAATTCGTTTTTATGCAAAAACCGGACGCGCTATTTAAATTCAGCCATTTTGGTCCACGGGTTCGAGTATCTGCCATACAACTTCTAATTTCATATGAACATTACTCTTTACCTATGGAAGCTGTGTGTCTGAAATTTTGCAAAAAATAGTTTATTGTAATGGCCAAAGTTACTGCAAAATTTAGTTTGTCTACTGCTGAGGGTTTGAGTAGCTGCCATACAACTCCTTCTTTTATATGAGGATTACACTACACCAAATTAAGCTGGGTATCTGAAATTTTGCCAAAAATAGTTTAGTATAATGGCCAAAGTTACAGCAAAATTTAGTTGGTCTACTTCAAAGGGTTCGAGTAGCTGCCATACAACTTCTTCTTTTATATGAGCATTACTCTACACCTAATAAAGCTGAATGTTTGAAATTTTGCCAAAATTAATTAACCGGATGATATAATGTATATGTTACGGTCATACGGGTATACCAGAGTTGACACAGTCTACTCTACTACACTCTTCCTCGTTTTAATATATGAATACATATTTTTGGAATATGAATATTTTTTTTAAATATTTTTTTTGAATTATTTATTTATTTATTTAAAGAATATTACAGGAAACCTTCCACAAAATTGAATTTATTAGATGATTTTCTATAATATTATCTTGTAATAAAAAATATCAACATTATTATTCTTTAAAATATGTTTCAATTTGTATGAATTTTTTGTTTTTGTAATTGTGTCCATAAAATTAAGTAGTTATACACTTTTGTTTTTTCGAGGTAAAGCATCATGTCGTTTAGACTACATTGCAGTTTGTATAAAATTATGAATACTCACGCATTGGAAAATTTTGTGCGCCATCTATTATTTTAAACAAGGGTTATAAATATTTTTATATAATTTAATTTTATATTGCGATATATGAGTATTTATAAAATTTTACGAGACCTTCCACTTGAAAGAACAACTATTCAATTGGCCAGATAATTTTTAAAATTGATATTATACTATTATTACTTTTCAAATTCCAAATGCAAGTTCAAAAATCTTAATACCTTTTTGAAATGTTTGTGATGTGTGTCGGATTTGAACTCACATGACTTCGATTGATTGTATTATTATTATTATTATTGTTATTATTATTAATATATTTGTCCAGATAAATGAGGTGAAACGCATTAAATGTGTTTTGTTGGATTATATTATAGAAAATTAAATATCATAAATTATCATAAGCACGCCAAAAAATATTTTATTTTAATTGTTTATTAATTGTTTACTAGTATTTTTTTTTAAATTAATTAACGAAAATAAAATAAAAATCTTTCATATATAACATATAAAAAGGAAAAAATATATAGCTGACTTTTGTTTTATTAGTTTTAGAGAACAATACTAAAAAGGGGGATAAAATTAATGTGGCATTTCTAATTTTTAGATTTAGAATTCGAATTTATATAAAAAAAAACCTTCTTGACTAAAATGGCATTTTGTTCCTAGGTAAAAATTCTAATTTCAGTGAATTCCAGTCGAAAAACTTCACATCCAGTCCTTTCTGGAAGTTGAAAATATCATCAATCGATTGAGCTTCACCGGTATATTGGTTGTTATTATACGACTTTAATGAGTAATATGTCGTGCCTATTTTTTTTGATTTTTAAAAATGTTATGCCGAGCTCAATATTTGCTAAATTCTTGATCCCTTATGTCTTCCAGACGATTTGAGACAGGAACTTAAAATTATCTGTAAAAATAATGATGAGTCATAAAACTAAAAATTTATAGTTTTTAAATATCTGGAACTAATGGAATACGAATACCATGCAACTTCTAGTAATACCGTAAAGTGCGGATAGTAAAGTCAATATAATTATAGTTAAATTTTATTTCAAATAATTAAAAAAAAATAATTTAAATAGAAATTAAAAGTTTAGTGTATAATTTAGAGCATATGAAATCTTTGATTTGCTCACATTTTGTTTTGCTTTTTTTTTGATAATTAACTTTTGACAGTTGAGGGTTACACTTTATTTCAATGTAGGAACTTACAGTTTTATTATATATTAAATTTAGATTATATTATATATATATTATATTTGTCCATTAAAACAAAAAACTTCTTAACTAAGAATATTTAATATTATGTATATAATATATATATATATATATATAGACTCTTTTTGAATTGTAAGTAATTTTACAAGTCACGTTAATTTTGTTTACGTTAATGTTACTTTGACTGCTTTTTTCAAAAGTCGTAAAATCCTTTAGTATTGCATTAATTTTTGTATATAAGATATATATATATAATATATATGCATATGTATGTTTTCTTGTTTTGCTATTTCAGTATAGAATGAATTTCGGCATAGAGTTGAATTTTCTTCTAAAATTTCCCTCCTTAATTAAATTAGAACATTTTCATATAAAAGAAATGAAATGGCAACTACTTTTTTTATTTACCTTTGTTCTCAGGGTAATTAAGCAAATATTCAAAAAAAAAAAAAAATTTAAACAAATATGCATATTTTACTTAATACAGGTTTTTGGACGCATATTTGTTTTTGAATGGTTCCATCATGCACTGAACATGACTTAGGTGCCCAAAATCTATTCTCATCTATTGGCTAAGTTAATTTTCAAAATTCTTTGATGAAAAAATTAGGTTTGAGAACGGCATTCTTTTTTATTATGAAACCACTGTCATTTTTAAAGATTTTAGACTTGGATGGAAAATGAGGAACTTGGGTTCTACCTTATTTTAGACTGCTTGTAAACATAAATATATATTTATATTAAATGAAATGTTGCATACAGATATTTTACAAAGGTATGTTGTTTTATATGATTTTTTGCGTAACTATTTTGTAAAATACATGAAATACAGTAGTTTTTTAGAGTGTGTCGTTTAGGCCCAATGATAACTATAATCGTTAATAATGCTTTTATACTTAATTTAACATAAAAGAATGCAATTCTAATCATTAATAGATTTCAATAAATTTTAAAATAATAATCTACAATTTTGCTGTACCAAATCTATATAGTCATCAAAAGTCACAATTGCAAGGGAAGCTTAAGTTTGGTAGCATCAAGAAAAATAATGTAGTCAGACCCACTTATTAGTGATGGTAAGGAAAGGGGGTTAAAGTTATAGCCCAAAATAAAAACAAATAGAGAGGCTTAGTGGAATCCCTGTGCTCCGCAGAAGAGTTATGATGAAAACTAATTAATTGTTTTGTAATTCTTCCCCTTTCATATCTTTAATTTTTTTCATTTGAGAATTTTGAAGGGTTTGAACAAAATATCTGAATATCTCGTTAAGGGGAAATGTAAAAATTGATAATATAAATTGAAACAATTTATTTATTAATATAGGTAATAGCATTCATTTTTGTTTCGACAAATAAGAATAATATGTCTGTGCTATTACTATGTTATAGCCATTATGTTATTGAGTTCCATGTACAAGTTCTATTTGTGACAGTACGATGCTTTCTTTTATCTTTTTTATTAATTTAAATTAATTTTGTATTTGCCTATTAATTATTTTTATTTTTAATATAGAATTACGCCTAATTATTTTGAATTCAATAACGAATTTTAACCGAATTAGCTAACATATACTGACTTTCTAACTTTCAAGGAGTGTGGAATAGAGGTTTCACATGATAACCACTGTACCACTAATTCGTTTATTAGTTTTGCTTAAGCGCTAACTGTTCAACTGTTAGGCTAATAAGCCTGTCTATACCATAGGTACATGTTGGAACAGGGGGCTATATTTTATTCGTGTTATTCGAATTAATCTTAATGAATTCAACATACAATTTAAACATAAGATAGTATTAGGCCTTATAACAAGTAGAAACGTTTTAGATTTTCAATAAATACAATTCTATTTTTGTTTATATTGTAATATTTTGTATTTGACTTATATGGCATCTGTCAGTTATATTATTCAATTAAACTATTTGTTTATATTGTTATATTAATGTATTTTTTATTAAAGATATATAATTAATTATTGATTAAGCCATTAATTTGAGCCCAATGACGAATGGTAGCTGAGTTAAATCGAAAACCAAAAAAGATTTATTACTTTCATTGGGATTCAAACCCGGGCCTTTCACATGAAAGGTCGACACTCTATAACCACTGTACCATCCAACCGTTGATTAAATTTTTACAGCTTGTATAGAGAAAATAATTTTAATATGAAATTATCATAATTTGAGAATTTTTTACATTAAAAATTTCATTTGACATACAATCTTGTTTTAAATAACCTTCAGCAACTATATTTGCTTTAAAAATATTTACATATAAATAAAAATAAACAAAATAGAAAAATAAATCAAATAAAAGAAAAAAAAAAGTAATAAAATTTTAAAAATTTGCTTACACCAAAAGAATTATAAAGTTATATTTTCTCTATGTATTCTTTTGAGAGTAAAAAAAAAAAAAACCAAAAACAAAATTGTGTCAAAAAGTTTATAAAAAAAAAAAAACACTTTACAATATTTTCAAAAGTTGTCTTGTAAATATGACAGGAAATTTTTTTTTTGTCAAAAGATTTTTTTTTTTTTTTTTAAATTTGATTTATTTTAAAAAGACAACACTTTCCTTATTTAATGTTAGTTACAAAATGCTTTTTTTTTCTATTAACAAGTTTTTTAAAATTTTTCACAAATCATTTTTTATATTTATTTTAACAATATACTAAAAATCTATCAAAGAAAATGGATACGTATTTTATTTATTTACCTTTGCAAAATTCATTGATGAAAATTTAATATAGATTAAATTTATTTATTTATTTATTATTTACTTCATGCTTAACTCAAACATGATACAAAATATACTTTTAAAGCTAATAAAATTGAGTATTGGTAGGGGACTGCCACATACAATGTGATGAGCGAGTGATTCAGCCTTTCCATTTTAGGTGTAGCAGATATTTTATTTTTATTTTATAATAGTTATAATATTTTTTTAATCGCTAACTGTTAGGCTAACAAGTCTGTCTATATCATGGGTACATGTTGGAACATGGTGTCATATTATATTTGTGTTATTAAAATTGATTTTAATGAATTCCACGTACAATTTAAACATGAGTAGTTCTAGAGCAATAGGCATTATAACATGTAGAAACGTCTTAAATTTTCAATAGATACAATTCTTTCTTGTTTGTATTATTGAATTGAATTATTTGTTAATATTGTTATATTAATGTATTTTTTATTAAAGATATGCAATTATTAATTATTGATTAAGTCATTAATTTGAACCTAATGGTGAATGGTAGCTGAATCGAGTCGAAAACCAGAAAAGTTTTTTCACTTTCACTGGGATTCGAACCCAATGTGATATGAACCTTGAAGCTAGATTAAAGTCTACTTTATCAAGTAATTGTGTAGACACAATATTACCTTTGAATAATTTTATTAAGAATATTATATTGGCGATGATATTATCACGATGTTTCTCAAAGGTAAAGTAATTTAATAAGTTCAGACGGTGCTCATACGATTGTAGATTATGTGCTTAAATTTGTTAGTAAAAAAATCTATGAAATTTTGGTATTAACAAATTAAATTTATAAATAATAAATTTAATATTTACTTTGTATTAACATTAACTTTGAGCCCTTATGGGCTTCATAACTGATAGGAAAATTCAAAATTTGATCTTATCAAGCATTTGTAAAGCGATTTATATACGAAAGGGCCTTCAAATTTGATACATGTATTTGTTTTAAATTTAAATATATGTACATTGATTTCATGTAAAAACACTGTGTCTTAAATCGAGTAAATGTAATTATATTAGAGAATTTATTATTTTTAATTAATAGTGCGGGTTATACAAGCACTTTTTTATGCCCATTAGCATGTCGCGATTTGGTTATTTTTTTTTCCTTTGGATTTATCTGTGTCTTTATATTCATTCCATAGTACTATAGAGAGCTATGCACAAAGTAGATTCCTATAAAAAGGGATGAGATTATAACTCCAATTATATAATGGAATCCTAACCATAATCGTCTTTCAAATACATTAACAAGCAAAATTGAAAGGAAAATTATAGGACCTAAATATCTAAAAAATAATGTGGGACTAATGATGATATCTAAAATTCCTATAATTATTCTTATTTTGTAACTTTTTTCGAGACCATCAATCTGTTACAATATTACCTCTTTTAATAAATCTATTTTGAACTTTTGATTGATGAAAAAAAAAACAATTATTTCTAAATTATTGAAAATTTTTAATAAAATATTGTTTTTTTTTTTACTAATATTCTGTTAAATTCTGGTAGGAATTATAAAAAAATACAAAAAAAGCTATAAAAAAATTTTAGTTATTTGTTTTTTTTTTTTACAAATTTTCACATAAAAATTTCTCTAATGTATAAATTATTAAAATTAATAAAATGCACAAAGACACAAAGTTTCGAATTGAAAATTTTAAAATCCCAAAATATAAAAATTCAAAATCTTAAAATCCACAATACGAAATTTGAATTCAAAACCCCTTAGTTCCAAAATTCAATATTCCAAAATTGAAAATTCAGCGGTAAACAAACAACATAATAGTGGCGGCTAATGCCCCCTAACCTTTACTAAACAAAATAATGATACCCGGTCTTCTCTAACCTCTTCTCTAAATCTAATCTACTCCTCCGTCTTTTCTAATTTGTTCTCTAAATCTGATCTCTTCGCTATTTTCTTTAAACTCTTATACCACTCTTTCATAGGAGAGGAGAATATTTTACTCATATATATAATGTCAGCAAGGAACTATTTAAAATAACGAGGACTTCCGCTGCCCAAATTTTTGAAACTGAACTTATGGTTTTTATAATTGCTTTGAAATTATTTTTGAGTTATAGAATTTTGAAATTTTGAAATTTTGGATTTTAAATTTTTACTTTTTGATTTTTTGTGATTTTGTAATTTGGATTTTAAAATTTTAGTAATTTGTGATTTTGTAATTTGAAATTTTTTTGTTTTTGTTTTGGCGTTTCGTAGCGCTCCCAATATTACTTTACATATAAAGTCATTTCACATATCATTATTGCAAAATATTCATCAAATATTTTACAAAAAAGATATTTTTTTTTTATCAGAGAACCGTCTGATACAATTACTATAGAATTCTATAAATACAAGTATATGATTATAATAAAAAAATTTTTAAGTTTTATTTTGAAAATTTAATACTTTTACTCTAATGTAAAACTATTTTCTATTTTTTTGTGTTGAAATGGCAATTCAATTGCAATTTAGTGCCTATATTGTGCAATTTTATTCTTCAAAATGGCATGGGATCGATATTTTGTGCAAAAAAAAAGGAAATGCAATTTAAAATTGGAAATAAAAGGAAATAAGCAAGTTATTTCAGTATACAATAGGATTTATTTTAGAAAAGATCTTTTGTAAATATTGGATATAATACATTCATATAGAAATCGAATGAATCCATATGGTAAATATGATTAAGAGAAACAATAAAAAATAATTTTATAGTAGAATTTATTTTACAATTTTTTTTTATTAATCTTTTGTTTCAAATACAATTTAAATTGTTAAAATTCTGTATGAAAAAAGTTGTGTTTTAAATTTTTAAATATTGCAAAATTGTGGTAATATTTATATTGGAATTGTTTTTTTTTAATTACCATAATTAGTAATTTAACATACTTTTGATTTCCAATTCCTTTGGTAAAAATCACTTTGTAACACTAAAAATTATTCAAATAAAACTTGTTAGAGCTAGCATCAAAATATTTAAAGATTAATTACCTTTTCATTTCTTTTCTACTCTTTTAAGAAGTATAGGGCATTCACCAAGTCTATTTATACTAGGCTTCAATTTCTTTAATCGTTATATTCACTAAGCCGTTAATTATGCGGCTGTAACTATTGTATAAGATTATGATAACACAAATGTTAGTTTTGGGCGCCATCTATTAGCTTACACAAGAGTTATTTATAAATTTTTATTAAATCATAGTTTATTTTACGGTACGATATAATTTTACAATTTTACAATATTGTTTTTTATTAGTTATGATTTGACCGCGGTTTGAACCCGTGACCTTTCACATGAAAGGCGGCATCTCTACCACAACGATATTCGTCAGATCTTGGTTTGATTCATTTCTAGAAACTAAATTTTTAATTATTTTTTTAAGACTTTGTTATAAAAATATATTGTTGTTTTTGCTGCTTTTAATAGAAAATCGAACCTACTAAGAGATGGTTAGTAAGTCAAATTACTACACTAACGAGGTTTTTTTAAAAAGATTTTAAATACTCTTTTTTAAAGGTTATTACAAAAAAATAGACAATTACAAATAAAAAATATTTATAGTTCCCATTTATATTTGACGCATCTATATACATATTCATTTATATAAACTGTAGGTATATAATACATATACTGTACATTAATATTATAGTTTATTTAAATTTTTACAAAATTTTATTGATAATTTTAATTATATTTGTTTTTAATTGAACTTTATGATACACATATATGCTCATGTGTTTTTTTAGAATATTTGATTTGATGTTAATATTTTATCAAATAAATAAATGCTAACCTTAGCAAATGATTGATAGAATTTATAGCTATTACATAAAAATGAGAAAAAATTATAAATTAGTTAAATATAATATATACTAAAATGCCGTAACAAATAAAGATGTAAATGTTAAATTTTAAAATAATCAGATCAACTTTGTTTAATTCAAGAAACATTTTTTTTAGCTTAATAATGTTGAATTGCATACTTTTAGGATATTAAAATGGTTTACATTTAATAGATAAACTTTTTGCCCGAAAATTTAATTATCAGACCTGTAAATTATGTGATAGTTTAATCAAAATGTATTAAGTGGTTAACAGAAAGAAGCACTGTCTCTCATTTCAGTTACCTTTTATATTAAAACATTTTTAAATACAAAAGATCTACCATTAATTTCTGATATATAATTTTAACAGAAATAAATATGGTTTTTACACTTGGACCTGTTGTACGATGCGCTTTTTTCCTAGTTATGATATAAATCATTCTTCTTTATTTAACATAACTTGACTGGAGTTCGAATTTAAGCTTTTGTCTTTCAATTAAAAGAACAGCGCTTTAACCACCTTGTCATTGTTCATATCATATATTATTTAATACACAAAAGTTGGCGAGACCATGCCAACATGTAAAATAAATATTTCACATCTGGAATTGTTATGAATACTTCACACACTAAATAATGATGGCAATACCTTTAAATTAATTTTATTCATGATTTAAGAATATAATAGAAATAGAGTCAAACAAAATCGAAATTCGAAAATAAGGGGAAAGAAATTGGTGGCGCGAAATAAAGCCATAAAATGACATAATGGCTTTATTTCGCATTCAAATGCGAAATAAAGCCATATCGAGAATTTTTCGCATTTGAATGCGAAATAAAGCCATATCATTTTCTAAAATTTTACGAAATAAAGCCTTATAGTAAAATTGATACAAATTCTAGTTTAATAGTAAACAAAGTAAAAAAAAAATAGAAATTGATAATTAAGTGCAGTTATAAATGATAAATACAGGGTGTTTCGCTAATAACCTGCCATAGAACTAAGGGTTATTCTAGGATTCAAAACAAACAAAAAATGCTTCTAGAGGTAGGGTCTATTCTCATCCGTTTGGGAGATATGGGGCTTAGAAAAATTGCTGGGGGCCTAAATAATTTAATTTTATAAAATTGAAACCAGTAAATAAAATATTTTTTAATACACTGTAATAAAACATGTTAAATAATATTATATTTTCATTACGGGGGCTGCCGCCTCCGAACCCCCGCTAACTCAATTATTGAAACTAGATTTTGAATCTAACACTAAAATGAAAAGAATGGTATAAGAATTCGGATACCTAATTCATTAAAAAAATTAATAAGTTTCTAATTTTTTTAATACACTGTAATAAAACATGTTAAATAATATTATATTTTCATTACGGGGGCTGCCGCCCCCAACCCCCGCTAACTCAATTATTGAAGCTAGATTTTGAATCCAACACTAAAATGAAAAGAATGGTATAAGAATTCGGATACCTAATTCATTAAAAAAATTAATAAGTTTCTAATTTTTTTAATACACTGTAATAAAACATGTTAAATAATATTATATTTTCATTACGGGGGCTGCCGCCTCCGAACCCCCGCTAACTCAATTATTGAAACTAGATTTTGAATCCAACACTATAATGAAAAGAATGGTATGAGAATTCGGCATAGCTATTTCATACAAAAAATAATCAACCCTAATTAATAAATATAAATATTCTGGAAAAGGGGGCAATCCTGCTTTTGAATTCAACTCCAAAATCCCTCCTAATTGAGAATCCCACATATACACATATATATATAAATATTCTGGAAAAAGCGTAAAGCCCTGCTTTTGAATCCAACTAACAATCCCACATATACACATATATAAATATTCTGGAAAAAGCGGCAATCCTGCTTTTGAATC
The DNA here is from genome assembly GCA_963082915.1 of Dolichopus griseipennis. Lineage (NCBI taxonomy): Eukaryota > Metazoa > Arthropoda > Insecta > Diptera > Dolichopodidae > Dolichopus > Dolichopus griseipennis. Next base: position 17,846 of record CAUJBZ010000272.1, read on the forward strand.
CAACTCTTAAATCCCTCCTAATTGAGAATCCCACATATACACATATATAAATATTCTGGAAAAAGCGTAAAACCCTGCTTTTGAAACCAACTCTAAAACTCCTTCCTAACTATTTAAATAAAAAAGTTTGGAAAATTAAATTGCTTCTATTTTCACAAATAAAATTACATTTTTAAATGCGAAATAAAGCCATATGGCTTTATTTCGCATTTGAATGCGAATTAAAGCCATAAGCGAAAAAATTGGCGATATGGCTTTATTTCGCATTTGAATGCGAAATAAAGCCATAATGTCATTTTATGGCTTTATTTCGTATGGCTTTATTTCACGGCGCC
>CAUJBZ010000273.1:0-18551 GCA_963082915.1 Dolichopus griseipennis
TTTAAACGCAAAAAATAAAATTAATTTATATTAAGGACATATTCAATTTAATTTTTTAAAATTTTCAGTTAATTTTATAAATATTTTTAATTTTAATATACATAAATATACACTCACATACAAATTTTTCTATGGCATAGCACTAACTTCTATTATGTAATGCAATGTAATGTAACATTAAAAAAATATTTAATCCTACAGAGTTAAAACTTTAAAAGATAATTCACGCATACATATACATAATGTAAAATTTGGTTTAAAAACACAAAATACTATTATTTTGTATAACACTCTTTTATTTTTCTCTGGAAACAATTTTTAAACGGTACTTGTAAAAATCTCTCACTATAATGATGAAATGTCAAAAAATGAAAGACTTCAATTCTTTTTTAATAAATTGCTCTGAATTTTAATTTTTTTCTTATTTTACGTTTAATTTATCGTTTTTAACTAGATATTTTATAAAATAATTTTATATTAATATATATATTAAGTTTTTTTAATGTTTTTAAACAACCATCACTGCTTTTATTTGTAAAAATATTCCAAAAAAATGTTGAATATTTTTTGGCGCTATTTTTGAGATTGCAAAAAACAAATTTTTTATTTTCAATTTTAAAACAAATTTTTTATCTTACACACTTAAAATTAAAAATAAAATCAATTAAATAATTATTATTTTATTTATTTAAATAATAATTTGTGCAAAAAAAATTATAATATTTGTGGAAGTTTCCTTCTTATATTTCCGTTTTACTTTGAACGACTTGATCCGACCGAGTTTAAAGTAAAACTAAATTGCTTGGCTATAATTCCCTTCAATAATTTTAATATTTTTTATAATACACTCATATTCTCTTTAAAAAATCCAAAACTAATCCTTTTATGTGGTCTAAATAAAGAGAAAAATATAAGCTTATTACAGTGTACATTCAAATAAATAAATCAGCCAATTAACAGGCAACTTAACATTCGAATTAACAATCTTCTTTAAATTGTTCTATTGCAGCAAAATGCAAAATTTATATTAAGAAAATCGAATAGAATAATTGCAGTTGTTATTTTTATTTCTTTTTTTTTATTTATTTTATTTGAATTATAGTCTAAATATTGTTTTATTATGAAGTTTTTTAAAAGTTTAGGTGCAGGACATAATTTATTAAAAAATTTTTACACTTAATGCTGCGTTCCATTATTGAATCATAATGCGTTAGCATTTTATATAAAATTAATAATATTATAAACATGCTCTTACCTTATTAATTTTAATTCCTTTATTTTTCAATATTTAAATTTTTTTTCAAGTTAATAAAACACACAAAATTATTAATATTATTACGTTCCTTGCTTTCTTAATAACATTTTTTAAAATATTCCTTGTGTAGATATTTTATTAATTTGATATTAATTTTTTAAAATAAACTTTTAAATTATTTTTTTAATTTAAAATTATATAACTTCAAAAGAACTTAAATTTTATTTTTTTTTTCTTTTATTTTTTTAAAGATTTTATTATATACATATTGGTTGTAAAATATATTTTTTGATTTTTTTTTCACATATATTTTTCTGCACCCCTTAAATATAATACAAATTTTAACTTATTTTTATTTAAAATAATATATAAACTAACACAAGGATATATTAACTTTATTCATTAATTTAATTTCATATATGGATCGCTAATGTATACGTACATATACTCATATACAGATTTTCTAGCTTTTATTATGTAATGTAAATGTTTAATCCTACAGAGTTTTTAAATTTCTAAGAAAAGCTAATTCACACATACATATGTATAATATAAAATTTTGTATAAAAACACAACAAACAAAAAAATTATTTTGTATAACACCATTCTTTTCTAACATAATATTTTTTTTCTCTTATTTTTCTCTTGAAACGATTTGTCAACGGTACTTGTAAAAATCTCTCACTATAATGATGAAATGTCAAAAAATGAAAGATTTCAATTCTTCTTCATGAATTGATATGAATTATTTTTTTTTATTTTGCATTTTATGTTTAATTTATCGTTTTTAACTAGACATTTTATGAAATAATTTTAAATTAATATATGTATTAAGTTTTTTTAATGTTTTAAACAACCATCACTGCTTTTAATTGTAAAAATATTCGAAAAAAATTTTGAATTTTTTTTTGGCGCCGTTTTTGGAAATTGCAAAATAAAATTTCACTTTTATATAATATTATAATAATATTTTGTTTTTTATTCACTTTTGATTAAAGAAATCAAATAAATAATTATTATTTTATTTATTTAAATAATAATTTGTGCAAAAAAAATTATAATATTTGTGGAAAGTTTCCTTATTATATTTCCGTTTTTATTTGAACGACTTGATCCGACCGAGTTTAAAGTTAAACTAAATTGATTGGCTCATTCCCTTCAATAATTTTAATATTTTTTATTATACACCTTTATTCTCTTAAAAAAAAAACTATTATAATAATCTGTTTAAAGTTAATCTTCTAATATTATCTTATTAAAGAGAAGAATATAAGCTTATTACAGTTTACATTCAAATAAATAAATCAGCCAATTAACAGGCAACTTAACATTCGAATTAATATTCTTCTTTAAATTGTTCTATTGCAAAATGCAAAATTTTAGAAACATTAAAATTGAGATTATTAAAAATTGTTGTTGTTATTGTTGTTGTTGTTTTTATTTATTTTAATTGCATTATAACCTTGACTATTTCTTATTGTAATGAAGTTTTTTATAACATTGTTAGTGAAATTTTATATTAAATTATAAAGTTATTAATTAAAATCAGTATTAAGTAATCTTTAAGTAAATAAAGTACAGAATTTATTAATAAATATTTTAATTAATAATACCATTGTCCATTTTTAAAATGATCGAGTTGGCATGCTTAGAATTAAAAATTAATAATATCATATTAATGTATGTTCTTACCTTAATAGTTTTAATATCCAAATTTTTAATATTTCTTTGTTATTTAGTTAATAAGACACCTTTAATAGTTAATATGTCCTTTACTATTTTTATTATATAATTTTTCAATATATTCCTTGTAGTAGATATGCTCTATACCTACTAGATAGATAATTTTTTAATTTATCAACTTTTTTTTTAAAAATAAAATATTATTTATTTTATTTAAAAATTCATTTAAAGTTTTTTTTTTTTATTTATTAAAAAATATCAAAAATTTATTTATTTTTTAACACAACATATATATATATAAACACTTACATATTTTTTTTTATAAAAGTAAAAAACATTTAAACCTAAAAAAATTTAACTTATTTTCAATTGGAATTAAATTAAAATTAACACAAAGACATATTCACTTTGTTTTTTTAAATATTTATTTAATTTTATATATTTAATTTTAATATACATACATATATACTCACATACAGATTTCTCTAGGACATGGCACTAACTTCTATTATGTAATGTAATGTAATGTAACATTAATAAAGTATTTAATCCTACAGAGTTTAAACTTCTAAGAAAAACTAATTCACACACACATACTCATATATAATTTTGAAAAAAAAAACACATAATACCATTATTTTGTATAACACCTTACATCATTCCTTTCTATCATTATTTTTTACTCTCTTATTTTTCTCTTGAAACGATTTGTAAACGGTACTTGTAAAAATCTCTCAATAAAATAATGAAATGTCAAAAAATGAAAGATTTCAATTCTTTTTCATAAATAGGTATGAATTATTTTTTTTTATTTTATATTTTACGTTTTATTTATTGGATTTTTACCAGATATTTTACGAAATAATTTTAAATTGATATATATATTAAGTTTTTTTAATGTTTTTAAACAACTATCACTGCTTTTATTTGCAAAAATATTCCAAAAAAAACTTGAATGTTTTTTTGGCGCCGTTTTCAGAAATTGCAAAAAAAATTTTCAATTTTTATAATTTTATAATAATTTTTTGTTTTTTATTCACTTTTGATTAAAGGAATCAAGTAAATAATTATTATTTTATTTATTTAAATAATAATTTGTGCAAAAAAAATTATAATATTTGTGGAAAGTTTCCTTCTTATATTTCCGTTTTTTATTTGAACGACTTGATCCGACCGAGTTTAAAGTAAAACTAAATTGATTGGCTCATTCCCTTCAATAATTTTAATATTTTTTATTATACAACCATATTTTCTTTAAAAAATATTATAATCTTTTCAAAGCTAATCCTTTTATGTTGTCGAAATAAAGAGAAAAAAAGAAGCTTATTACAGTTTCGAATCAATTAACTAAATCATCCACCCGCCAATTAACAGCCATATTAGCATTCGCTTTTTAATTTTTGTATTGAAAAATGTAAAATTTATATTTAGAAATTGGATAGAATAATTATTGTTATTTTTATTTTATTTTTTTTATTTTTTTTATTTAAATTATAATCTGAGGTTTGTTTTATTATGAAGTTTTTTACAACATTGTTAGTGAAATTTTATATTTAATTAAGTATTAAGTAATAATTAAGTAAATTAAGTCAATAACTTATTAAAAAATATTACAACTAATAATAATACAGCGTTCCATTACTAAATTGATCGAGTTCGTATGTATAGAATGAAAAATTAATAATAATATAAATATGTTCTTACATTAAATTATGTTAATATCCAAATTTTTAATATTTCTTTGTTATTTAGTTAATAAAACGCCTTTAATAGCTAAGATAATTGCTTCTTTACCTATTTTACAATATCATTCTTTAATTTATTACTTGTACTAGATTATATTTTATACATCTATTTAGTATAAAATATAATCTAGTATTATATTATAATATTTTTTTTAAATTTAAAATTATGTTTTTAGTTTGTAATAGATATTAATATCAAAACTTTATTTATTTTTTAACACATATATACATATATTTTTTTTCATAAATATAAAAATAAAACATTTAAAACCAAAAAAAACATTTAACTTATTTTTAATTTTATTACAACATTGTTTTTAAAATTTAAAATTTTATTTATTAATTTTAAGTGCATAATTTATTAAAAACTTTTACAATTAATAATAATTAAAATACTGCGTTCCATTATTGAAAAAAATTGCGTAAACATTTAATAATATCATATATATATATGTTCTTACCTTATTAATTTTAATTCCTTTATTTTTCAATATTTAAATTTTTTTTTAAGTTATTAAAGCGCATAAAATTATTAAAATAATTAGGTTCCTTACTTTCTTAATAACATTTTTTAAAATATTCTTTGTGTAGATATTTTGTTCACTTAATATTAACTTTTTAAAATAAAATTTGAAATTACTTTTATAATTTAAAATAAAAAAAATTCAAAAACAAGAAAACAATTTTTTTTTTAAATTTATTAAAAGATTTTATTAATTTACTTATTTTTTATCTGTACACATTTATACATATAGACACCAATATATGTTTTTTGCCCATTAATTAAAAAAATTTATTAAACTTATTTTTAATTAAAATAATATATAAACTATCGCAAGGATATATTCACTTTATCTTTTTAAACATTATTTCAATTTCATAAATGGATCACTAATGTATACGAACATTTACTCATACCCAGATTTTCTAAATTTTATTATGTAATGTAACGTTAATAAAATGTTTAATCCTACAGAGTTTAAACTTCTAAGAAAGCTAATTCACACACTCACACGTATACATAATGTAAAATTTTGTATAAAAACACAATATACCAATATTTTGTATAACACTATTTTTTTCTAACATTATATTTTTTTTATTCCCTTATTTTTCTCTTAAAACGATTTTTAAACGGTACTTGTAAAATTCTCTCACTATAATGATGAAATGTCAAAAAATGAAAAACTTCAATTCTTTTTTCATAAAAATTATTTAAGAACATAATCGAACCAAAATTTTTTTTTATTTTACGATTAAATTAATGGTTTTTAACTACATATTTTACGAAATAATTTTAAATTAATATACATATTAAGTTTTTTTAATGTTTTTGAACAACCATAACTGCTTTTATTTGTAAAAATATTGGAAAAAAATTTTGAATTTTTTTTTTGGCGCCATATTTGGAAATTGCAAAATAAAAATTTTATTTTCAATTTTAAAACAACTTTTGTTATCTTAGACACATTAAATTAAAAATAAATCAAGTAAATAATTTTTATTTTATTTATTTAAATAATAATTTGTGCAAATATCGAAAAAAAATTATAATATATGTGGAAAGTTCCTTTCTTATATTCCCGTATTAATTTGAACGACTTGATCCGACCGAGTTTAAAGTAAAACTAAATTAATTGTCTCATTCACCCACTTCAACTAATATTAATAAAATGTATAATACTTATATATTCTGTTAAGAACAATTTACCGATCTCTTTCCCTTTGAACTTAAAACAAAAACAAACTAAGAATTTTCTTCACCCACTTTTGAATTTCCTTTTCTTAGACACAAACCATTATTATTAAATACTTACAAAGTTTAGAAGAAAACTAATTCACATACACACCTACAAATGTTAAGTAGATCTTTTTATGATTATTAAAAGTATAACATCACGTAATTTTGTATAACATTTTTCTCTAATATTTACTTTTAAAAATCTCTCACTATAATGATGAAATGTCAAAAAATGAAAGACTTCAATTCTTTTTTGAAAAATAGAAATGAAACTTTTTTTTTTGTATTTTATTAATAAATTAAACATTTTAAATAAAAAATTTTATAAAAGAAATTTTATTTAATATAAATATTAAGTTTTTCTTTAGTATTAAAGTAGATACCACTGCATTTGTTTCTAAAAATATTCAAATGGATTTTGCATTTCTTCAAAGCCGCAATTTTTTTAAATGCAAATACATCTTCCAATTTTAAATAAATTTTTATTTTGTTATAAACTGACAATTTTACAAGAATAAAGTAAAAAAATGTTATTTAAATTAATTTAAATAATCATTTTCATAATTAAATAATTATAACATGTGTTTTTTTATATTTGAATCTCCTTAAGGACAACAATGTCTTAATTCGGCCGCGGATAATCATGAGCTAACTAAATGAATTACCTTTTTACTATTACCTACAAATTAAAATAATATTTATTCTAAAATGATTTTGATTTAATTTATATTAAATTTTATTATTTACCTAACGTCTAAATTAATTTATGAAACTACTCAAAATTTTTAAAACTTAATTAAAAAAAAAAAAAACAAATAATAAATTGTTGAATTCGAAAATTAAGCCCAGTCAAAGGAATTAAAGTGGTTTGTGTAAAGGATAATATTGATTCTAAGGTTTAATGAAAACCCAATAGAGTGCGCATTTAGAACTAATGAATTAAGTATTGATTTTTTTACAGGTTTTATAAATTTACACTTTCCTGTATTAGAAGAGGGTTTTGTTTTAGTTTGAATCCAATAGGTGGCAGTTAGACTAAAACATTAAAATAACAACAAATTTATTATTATTTATTTAAAAAATTAAAGAAAATAATTAAAGATTAAATTGGCTCATCGGACTGGATTATTCAAACATACAAATGTGCAATACACGAAAATTAACTTTTAGGATTTTAATACTGACATATTGTAATGATCGCAAAAAGTTATATTATCATTTTTTAATTTAAATTGTTTACAGCACATAAAATTGGGTCATGTACCTAATCTTGGAATTTTTCAGGGCGAAGCGAGTATTTTGCTGTGACACTACATTGATCCAAATATGAATATTTGAAGATTTAAACATAATTCTAAAATTATTCTAAAATTTTATAACTTAAATTATTTATATTTTATATTTAAATTATTTAATTTTTTTTTAATAATTTTCAATTTTATTCAATTTTTAATTTTATTTAAATTTGATGATAATTTTAAATATCGGTATATTTACCACCATCTATGAATCAATTTTAATTTTATATTATACAAATTATCAGAGTCATGAATCAATTTCAATCAAATTTAAAATATTCAAGACAAGAACCGTTAAATATTATGTTCTAAATAAAATCAATAAAAATATCTAACTTTATTATGCGGCCTCTATTAGATTTTATTCCAACTACAATTTTCGAAGAAACTAAAAAACTTGGATAATTAAAGAGATTTATTTATGATCAAATTACGATAAAATTAAAAAATTTTAAGAGAAAATATAGAAATTCAAAAAGAAATTTATTTTAAGAGAGAATCAAGGAATGCTTTTTAAGATAATTTAAGCTTCATTAGGTAATTAAATATTTTTTAATAGGTTTAGGAGGACTTAGAAAATATTAGAATTGTATGAATGATCGTATATATATTTTGATATGATATATGTGTGCAATTGGATTAATTAATTAGAATACCTTTGAACTTGGTAGAATTAACACATTATATACTTCTAATAAATTAATTCAATTAATTTTTAATCATATAAGAAATATGTTATTAACAAAAAAATAGAATTAATAGAGATAAAAATTCCTTTGCATTGAGAGATTTAAAATTTCCATTGAATATTTCTACAAATAAATCCAATCATGGGTGTTAAAATATTTAAACCTAATATTTTTGTTAATTTAATTAAATTTTTAATTAAAAATTTATCAATATTTGGAAAATTATAAAAAAAAGGAAGGAGTTTTAATTTTTTTTTTATTAAAAAGAATTGAAGTCTTTCATTTAAAACAAATAATTAAGAACTTTATTTTTCGTTTTTTGAAAAAGTTACCATCTATGAATTTAGTTTTAAATATATAGATATTCTCAAATTTTAAAAGTCGAATTCCAATAAAATTTAAAAAGTAAAGATTAAAACCTTTAAATATTAAGTTCTAAAATAAAATCAATATAAAAAACTAACTTAATTATGCGGCCTCTATTAGATGTATTTACAACTACATATTTCGCCGAAACTGAAAAACTTTAATAACTAAAGAGATTTATGATTAATTATTTCGAAAAAAGATTTTAAAACAAAATAATTAATTTAAAAAAAAAACTTTCTTTTAAGAGAGGCAATGATTTTTTTTTAAAAGAATTGAAGCTTGGATCAAATTATGTAGGTATTATGAAATAGATTTAAGACTAAGAAAATATTAGATTTATATGAATGTTTGCATATTTTGATTATGATGTGTGTGTGTGTGAATTAATCAATTAGATTACCTTTGATCTCGACAGAACTAGCACCTTGTATACTTACTTATTAATGCAATTAATTTGTAATCTTCTAAGAATTATTAATTTAATCATATTTTTAATTAAAAATTTACAAATATTTGAAAAATAAAAATAAAGAAGTTTTAATTTTTATTTATCAAAAAGAATTGAAGTCTTTCATTTAAGACAAATCATTATAATTAAAAACTTTATTTTTGTTTTTTTTTTTTTAAAAGCACCATCTACCAATTTTATTTCGAATTTTTAATATTCTCAAAATTAAAAGTGGAATTCCAATAAAATTTATAAAGTAAAGACAAAAACCTTACATTTTAATTCTAAATTCGAGTTTAAAAAACATCAATAAAAAAAAATGAGTTGCATATTGCGGCCTCTTTTAGAATTTTTGAGAACTACAAAAAACAATTTCTCAAAAAAAATTAAACAATTTTAATGATAAAATTATGATAAAGGTACAAAAGATTAAGATTTAATTAAAATAAAATAATTAAAAAATTTAAAATATTATGAAATATTTTATTTTATTTGTATTCCTATTGCCATGGCATAAATTTGGGTAATTTAGACATTTTTTCGGGTAATTTTGTATTTTTCATTTGGCAGCCCTGAATATTATACATCCACCTACTATGTGCAAGTGCAGTAGAATTATAATAAATTAGTTTTAATTTGAACTCGGTCGGGTTAACATGTCTATTAATTCATAAATTTATTAACATTTAAATGGTGTCATTTTATAATTTTATTTTATTATATATAATTTTCATTTTATTTAATTCATATATTAAATAAAAAATGTCAATATTTAATTATCCTCTGAAAAATATTTCATAAGCAAATAAGAAAAGACTTAAAACTAAAATAGAAAAATTGGATTTTTTGAAAAATGGCGCGGTTTCATTAGATTTAAAAATGTTCACATCTTAAAACAGCGGGTTGTATTTAAATATTAAAAAAAAAAACTTAATTTGTGTTAATTTAAAATATTTTTAAATATATTTAATTTGAAAATAAGTGATTTATTGGAAAAATAAAACAAAAAGTTTTCATTTAAATTTTTTAAAAAGAATTGAAATCTAATAATTTTTGACAAGTCATATCATGTTGAGAGAATTTTTGTAGTAGGAGTGGTCATTAAAATTAAACCGTTTTTCAATTTGACAAGTTTAGTATAAAAATGTTGTTTTAAGGTTTTAAACCAAATTCTAGTATAATTAAAATGTGTAATATTTTAAATTAGTTAGGTATTCTATAAATTGTGATTAAATTAAAAAAAATATATATATATTTGATTAAATGTTTAATTTAAATAATGGTTTGTTATGTTTAAATAAAATAAATGTGTATGTGATTTCACCCTTTAAAATAAGGATAGATTGTAATACGAATTACAGCAAAAGAACTCCATATATAATGGAAATTTATCTAAGGTAAGTACATTTTATACTTTATATCTATACATATATATAAATATTTATAAAAATTTATTAAGAATAGTTTATTATTAACATTACCAGTTATTTCTTAAAAAAAACTTTATTATATACTTATATATTGATTTTCAAAGTGATTGTAATATTTTAAAACATAATTTTTTCCAAAATAAAAATGTTGGAAACTTCCATTTGTTATTTGTATAATGTCTTGAACTCATTTTCTATTAATTTTAATATTAAGGCATTATTTGAAATTTTGGTGCAGGATCATAACTACCAGGGTCATGGGACTTTTGATTAATTTAGTGTTATTAAGTCCCTAAGGGACTTTTGACTCATTTAAAAATATTTACGTGGGACATACATTCCTTGACAAATGGGTCATAAGTTCCTTTTGGCAGTTATGACCCATTAAGTGAGTTATAACTCTATTGACTAATTTTTAATGGCATTTATAACATCATATAATTAAAATTGTATACGTATACAAATATATTTAAGTCGAAATTTATTTTGAAATAATTTCAGAAAGTCTTTTCGGATCTTTACGATCTAAGTATGAATATAAAAATATATAAGTAAACTATTAGATATAAAACAATATGTATTTATATATTTGTCTATGCGAGACTCTGTATTAGAAAGCATATTTAAGTTGGTTAAAAAATCAAAGTTGACTCTTTTCCCATAGTTTTTACGATATCAAGTATGCTATCATGCATGGGACTCTGGTTACAAAATCAAGTTTATATGTGTAGTTTGTAGTATAAATGTAGTTTATATGTAAAATTATTATTTGGATTTTCAATTTTGGAAAAAGGGAATAACTGTGATTTCAGAATCCAACTCCAAAATGTGTGCTAATTTTTTTTGATATTATAGTTCAAGAAAACCTGTATCTAAAGTCTGTAAGTCTGGCTTTTTATACATTTCACTGATGTTATATAATTAAAAATAATATTGCTTTAAATACTACTAATAACTTTTCAGCTGAGAAGTGTATAAGGGAGTTATGACCCACTACTATGAGTGATAATTCCAAGGATCATAAGTCCTCTAAACAGTTAAGGCTTATTGCTATGGATCTTAAGTCCCTCAGGCACTTGCGTCCTATTAAATGAGTCATGCACCGAAATTTTCAATATTAGCCTTTTTTCATAGATCCGTTTTAAATGTCCATAAGTTCGTATATAATCAAATATACTTACAAAACTTGAAAATATTTATATTTATTAAAAGTTTAAAATTATTTAATAAGCATTTTTTTTTAAAAATCCCCTAAAGACTTGACACTTGAACCCCTAAAGGCTTTGATCATTTAATTTGAAATATAACAAGTTATGTACTACATTTAGAGGGTTGTATTAGAACTTGAAAAAATCTTTTAATAAGCCTTTTGATTCTTCAAATTAATTATATCAAATCCAAAAGAAATATGACACATTTTGGTTTTTCGCGTTAGTTTACTTTACTTAAGATTAACTTACAACATTTCATTGGAAATCATCATTTTGTTGAATAATAAATATAGGGAAAAATTTGAAATTCAATGATATATTATGAAACTTTCAGAATGAAATTCTGGACAATTTATTATCAACCATTAAAATATTGATTAGGAAAAATAAAACTATCAAAAAATCCAATAAAAAATGGGGAATATTGTTGAGTTATCAGTAATAACTTTAGGATATCAATAAATCCATTTAAATTCCATAAAAACAGCGATTGTTCATTTTGCATGTAAATCTTTTGAGTTTCAAATCAAAGTTTATAGAATTTATTAAAATATTTAACATTATTATAGATTTTATCATAGTTTAGGGATATTATATAAATTATTTAAGTAACTATGTATGAGGAATATGTAGTACTATAATTTCTTAGTATTGTATTTCCATAAAATCTATCCGAACGTGTTGCTGTATTTTGCAAAGTTGTTCGAATAAAAAGAAACTGTTTCTAAAATACCCAATTTTTAAATATTTAATTTTTTACCACAAGGGAAATGGAAACAATCAAAAGGCATCTGAGAAACATGTATCCCTTAGTAATTTAGACTTCTAGTAACAAACACTACCTCTTTTGCGTTTTTTGAGAAAAATTATCTGGCTAAAAATAGTCTACCTTTCCCCATAGTCAGTAAAAGTGGAACAGACATCCAAACTATTTGCGTATTACAATGCCTAAGGGGTAAAGATTTGATAAAGCGTATGAACGGAAAAATATATTTATTAAGGTGAATCTGGAATTTAGGGAATTAATTAAAATTATAAGATTTGAGAAACGCATATGATGGTAATCTGCCCTAAAATTTGGAGGAGCGACTTATACGACTAAATTAGAAATTAAATAAAACTTGAAACTTGACACTGAGTAATTTTCTTAAAAACAAAAGTTAAATGGCTATTACTGAGACCCGATTAAAGATATAAAACACCGGAGACAAACTCAATCTTATACTTTTCCACCTTGATTTTCCCTTCTTCGTTTGCGTCACAAACCTAATTTCAAATTTATTATACCCATTAATACTAGTGCAATATTACAACTAGTAAATGAAAAATTTTTCCAATAAAGGTACATAAAAAAACAAAAAATATCTCATCAATCTGTTGCCACGTGCCATTTTTTTCTCCTTCTTCTATACTTCTTTTTCTAATCAAATTACATGGCTTTTGTGCATTTGATTCATCAAATTTGTTTCAGCAATATGAGATCTACAAAAATCAAAAAAAGGAAACCGGAAGCATAAACTAAAATATAATAAATATATACATATATATATATATTTCTTCCGACATTTTTGATAAATAAACAAATTTATTTTGATTATATTTTATATGAATAAAAAAAACAAAAATTTTCCATTTTCCATTCATCACAAAAAAAAACAACAACAAAATATTAACCTTCAGAACTGTTTTATTTTTATGTTGTTTAGAAAAAAAGAAAATTCGACAAAATAATAACTCTTGAATATTTTGAAAAATTTTTTCACCATTGAATTCACTTTAAGTTGTTTTTGTAATGAGAAGTGTCATGCCTTAAATAATCATGACCCTAAAGGTGCAATAAAATATAAAAACAAGTGATGGTGGGTTCTTACAAAAGGACATTTCCTAAATTATTCAATGTTTAATACTGAGTTTTGAAGTTTTTAATTTTTATGTCCTCGTAGTCCTTTAAAAGCCTTAGAATTTTTTCCTCAGCAAGTTTATTCTAATTTTAGAAAATCTAACACCCCTACTCCTGTCCAAAGTAGTAAAGGAGTTAGGTCTTCAAGGAATAATATTTTGACTTACTCCAAAACTTGGAACCTTTTTTTAGAATTTAATTTTATAAGCAGAAATGGTTAAAAATTAAAAGACATTTTTCTTAACTTTAAGGAAGCCCTTTAAAATTAAGAAAAAAATCTTTAACAAATGTTAAAGTACAATAGTTTTTGTATATTATTTAAAATAATTATTTGACCAGGTATTCAAGATACAGATCTTAAAAAATTAGAAAACTGCAATTTTAGACCCCTTACTATTAGACCCCTAGGTCCTAAACTATCTATGTCACAAACAAATTTTATTAAGTGACTGATGCTAATTTCTAAGAACCTAATTGCTCCCAAATTAAATTGATATAAGATATATAGAAAATATAGTATAAATTCAGATTCGCATAACCTTAAATGGAAGTACCGTATGGCAACCCTAAATATATATTTGTTTTGCATATACTTATAAAGCTAGGAAAAGTATACATCTTTTACCATTTCCTTAAAAATATACCTTATAAAACTCTTGTCATGACAGTTTAAGTATAAGACTTTTTCAGACTTTGGGAGCTGTAGTTCCGTAACAGGTGGAGCTTCAAAAACAAAAATTTTCCATCAAATTAAGTTTTTGTGATCATCTATCAATAGTTAAAATTCATTCAATTCTTCAATTTCATTTCTTAAATTTAAAGAAGGTAGAAATTTTGTCAAAATACATACTGACGGACGGACGGACGGACGGACGGACAGAGTTCAATTATTTTTAGGCACATTCAACATTTTTTAAGTGTATCATTTTTAAAAACAAAAATAAACACTTAAAGAACATTTGTGTAAAATACAAAAAAAAAAAAAAAAAACAAACACAGGAAATAAAAAATTCAACATTAGCTTTTCTTTTAACACACTTTGCTCTCCCCGAACTTTAAGTTCATATTTAACTTTTTACTTTTATATAAATCTTTGTTTTTTTTTTTTTTTTTATGTTTAAAAGAGTAAACAATCAGAAAAAATATCTTCAGATACACAAAAAATATCTTCAGATACAAAAAAAAAAAAAATTTGCAGAACAGAAGAAAAAGAAAAACAAAACAAAAAAAAAATAATAATATAAAACAGTAAATCATTGCTTCAAGCTATTTACGTATGATGATTAGCCTGAGAAGGCAAGTAAAGAAAAATCACAAAAAATAAAACATAAAAATTTAAAAGATATATATAGAGAATATTAAAATAATTTTCACACCAGGATATAAGGATATCTTTTAAAGATTCTTTACATTTTCGATTATAAATAATCAACAAAAGAAAATCAAAAAAACAAAAAAAATTGATTTATTTACTTAAGGATTATGAACCTTAGGTCCAGTCATAACTGTTTTACCTTACTGAAAATTTTTCTTCTAATAAAATTTCCAAAGAAATATGAAAAATAGCTTTTGATTTATGTATTTTGTAGATTTTGTGTGATAGGGATGGGAATAAACTTATTGATTTACTAGATAAAGTTTTAAGAAACTCTTGGTTAGCAGTAAGAGATCAGAGGTAAGTGTTAAAGGCGAAAATTTCTAACAAAGTTAATTTAAAAATTCAACAGTTTAAAAGTTTAGAAGGTGATGTAAATTATAAAGTAATCATTACTCTTTTTAGTAATAAATTATTTAATATATTCTTATGGATATAAGTTCTCTTGTTGTTAAAACTTCCTATAAAGAGTCTAATTATTTCGGATTCTGGAAGATTTTCAAAGAAGATGTTATCACTTTGGTTTTAATAGAAAAGGATGTAAAGATAATTTGAAATAAAAGATCTTAATTATTAAAATAGTAGCAGTTTAGAATACATTATATGAAATCAGAATTAGGCACATGGTTTTTAGGGATTCGAACCCTCTTTTTTTTTTAATATTTATACGTAGGATTTTTAGAAACCCTGCGAATTAAATTTTAAAAATATTATTTTACAACTGGCATAGGATCTCAAAATCTACCAGAATTCACTATGATTACAGGTATCTAAAGTAAATGTTGCAGTTAGCTTTTATCCCTGCTTCCTAAATGGAATGTGATATACTATGTATTTGTAACTAAATATATAGAATAAGCCAAAAGGATTCTATTTAGTTATTCATTAATTAATCAAGGATTTGAAATAGCGTACTAATCTAATAAAAAAAAGTATTAAATAATCCACATTATCATAATATTACAGGGCATTAGTTTGTAGAGAACCTCATACAACTAATCTGGCGATCCCTTACAACATATTACAGAATAGTGGCTATTTGCCAGTAGACATTGCTACTGTGAAAGGGAACATCACCGAAAGGGAAATTTCTTATAACTTCTTTTTGAGTGTTTGGCTATTTTAATAGCCTGATTTCCGCTTTTATCCATCAACCCATTTTCGGCAAACTTTTACTTATAGTGAATTTTCAATTCAAAAATTCTTTAAATGATTTTGAACTTTAGTTTTTCTGGTTGAATATAAGAACACTAACTACTACACGGTTGACGTAAATTCAGTCTTATCGAATCGAAGGACACTTACTTCAACTTATACCTCGGTCCATTAAAATTTAATATACAGAATTTAAAAAAGGTTCCATGTTTATTAAACTTGTTTTTGGATTTATATGCCCTTACTAAACTTATTCTTAACTAATTACTAAATTCCAAAAGATTTAGTAATTATTTCACATATGAAAATTTAACTACTTTTTGTAATCAATTTGGTAGATAATCAAGTAATTTTCAAGGCCATGATAAATAACATCATTACAGCATAAAGCAAATGAATATTTCCTAATTACAAAAATTATTACTATAGAAGTAATCCATCAAAATATAACAGATCTAAAATAATTTTTGGGTTACATACAAGAACTTCAAACACATTTATTTCCATAATCTTATATCCCTGCCATATATATTTTGTGTAATATATTGCATATAATAAATAATAAATAAATTTATGATATATTTCCTATCAAATCATATTCTAAAATATAATTCATCTTCCATTTTAATAATTAAGTATTTATTGTAATTATCTAGAAACAAAATACTTATTAAATTTTCTACTCTCATATTTCTTTTACTGTCATTTCAATATTAGAAATATTAAAATAACTATAATTAGAATAGTAATATTATATTGAAAGTAGTTATTATCCTTTTATTATTATCCATTTAACAAATATTACAATAAAAGACGTGACATTTGAGATAAAATTTTCTAATAATTTTATTTGAATACTGATATAAAAAGCCTAAAACCTTTTGGACTAATATAATTAAAATTGGATGATCTCAAAATATATTTAAAATATAATTCACAATCCTAGCCGCATGATTAAAATTGTAGGGGACTGCAGTTTTTGATAAAAGTTGGGAGTGCCACGAAATCCCAAAAACAAAATCCCCAATGCCAAAAACCCAAATTGTAAAATCCCAAATCCTAAATACCAAAATTCCAATTTTTAGTTTATTATAAAATCAAGGTTATATCTTTTTCCAGAATATTTATATACGTATATGTATGTATATGTGAGATTTTGAATCAGGTAGGATTTTAGAGTTGCTTACAAAATCATAGTTTTGCACCTTTTACATATATATATATATATATATATATATATATATAAAATGTGTTTCTGAATAACAGTTTGTGCAAGATTTTGAATTAGGAGGAATTTTATAGTTGATTACAAAATCTGGATTATAAATGAGATTCTGAGTTAGGAGAGATTTTAGAGTTGGTTAAAAAATCACGGTTTTAATAATTTGTATAACGGGGTTTTGGGGGCGGCAGCCCCCACTATTGGAAGTCCTTAATCATTGAAATATATATTACTAAAAAAAATATCTAGGAGGAATTTTGTAGTTGTTTCAAAAACGAATTATGATAACGATAGTGGTTTGGGATTTTGGTATTTGGGATTTTGGAATTTTGGGATTTTGGGATTTTGCATTTGGGATTTTGTATCCAACCCTAAAATTTAATTCAATCCATTATTAAAGTATTTCAAATTCTCCTTAATTTTTTGCCCTGGAAGCAAAGGGCTGCAACATTCTCTTGATCCTGATTCTATACTTTGGTGAATTAAATATTGCTATGTTTCTCGGACATTCCCTATTCTCATTTTTCCCTGATTATAAACATGCATCGAAAATATTTTATTTTGAGCTCCTAGATTTCATACTCTGCAAGAGGTTTCCATACTCTACAAAGTTTTCCGTACGCCATTCTAACCAACTGAAGTCCGTTATCTAACTATTTCTTAATCCATTTATCCGTACAGTAATTATAAGAAAACTTAAGATATTTAATAATTAAATCCTAATAAATATCTCACTGTCAGACTCAATACACTTTATTTAAAAGGTCTTAATCACATCTTGAACATTGATTTTGAGATCACTTTCTGAAAGTCGAGATGTATAAGTATTTTAGACCAAAAAGTTTTAAGACAAATGTATACAACATCTAAATAAAATTAGTTAAGTTGACAGTTATAATTAAAATTGAAATGAATCTGAAAGATAACTATTATATAAAGAATCCTTTTTAATTACATTTTATAATATTGCGAAAATAAAGTTAGAGTGAGTGAGATAGAAAACAATTGAATTAAACTAATTTTATAATTG
>CAUJBZ010000275.1:0-23794 GCA_963082915.1 Dolichopus griseipennis
ATATACAGTTAATTTTTAAATCAAACAAAAGACTGATAAATTAGAAATTATTCCGATGGTTAAATATAATGCCATTGTACACTTAAATCCAGATTAATGAAATTGATTATTATGTAGTGCAATACTAAAGATACTGATAAAGATCCTAATACTGATTCATTGAACCTGTAATTAATTAGTATATAACAAATTATTGAGTATAACTAGCTATATTTTATTGAGTACCTAAAAAAGTTTAAATACTAAGGGAATCTTTAAAAAACTACTTTATTAATAAAGTCCAACTTTTTACATCAATTACAAAGAACTATAAGGACCAATGAGAGTAAAAAACAATGGTACTAAGGTACAGTTGTAAAAGTAAAAATATTCATTACTTTTTCAAGTACCAGTACTCAGATTTCAATACTCACAAAATTTAATTATTAGTAAAAGCTTTTAAAAGTAATTACTTTTATACTTTAATAGTTCCCAGAAATTAATTAAATTTTGAGATTAATTACTTTTGATTAATCATTTTTTGATACTTAAGTACTTTAAGTAATTAAATATTTTAAGTATTTCGAGTAATTAAATACCAAGAAATACTTAAGTATCAAAAATTCAATTATTTTTTGAGTATTCAAGTATTTTGGAAATATTTTCATTCATAAAGTCCAATACACTATAAATAATAATTTATCATTTAGAGTTAATGAAAGATTCAATATTATATGGGTTCGAATTGAAAATCATACCAGTAGTACTCTCTTGCATTCATTTTCAAACGATTGATACCAATGAAGAATCTTCATAAGTAATTATAAATATTAGGTACATATATAATAGCAAGTATTTATAGTAAAAGAATCATATGTCTGCTATAATATATAATTATTTTAAAATTAAATCAATAATAATAAACTTTTACAACTTGTAAAAAAGCTTGTTATATACATATATGTAAATAATATATGTAATAATATATATATTATATTATAAGTATGTAATATTAAAATTCATTATCTTTTCTATTAATAGTTCACCAAAGTACTATTGGCATACAATTATATTATATACACATATATACGTATATAATACCTTATTTTGTGTTTTGTTTTTACCTTTAACAACAACCATAATATTTAATACAGGTGTTACTACAAAAATTATATTCATTAAGTAGTTATAAATATATATATATACATACATATATACATATGTATAAATTTTTTTTTTTTATTTCACACCGTTTTATATTTTAATCTGCTGACAACTTATTAACTGATGTTTCAATTATCACCTTTAAATATTATATGTATATATATATATAAACAAATTATTACATATATATATATATATTTATTATGTATATGCTATATTGTATCTTTAAATTTGAATAAATTCAATTCAATTTTATTTTTTGGTATTTTAAACAGTCAACTACTGATTTATCGAAACTCGTGAGTCGCAGGGAGGGAGTGGGAAAATAAAAGTTGTAAATTGTCGCCTGGTTTTAAATTGTCCATATACAAATAATAATAATAACAAATTTTGACGCCAGGCAAAAGTATAACACATAAAAATTGTACAAATTTATATACATATTTATTTAATTTGTTTTTTAACTGCTTATTAACGCTTTAAGAAAAGAAAAGGCTTAAATAGATTAAAATATAAAAAGTAATAAAATAAAATAAAGTCATTGTAAACAATTTTAATAGTATAATTTTGTTTTTTTTTAATTTTATTTCGCTTCATTTTATCCATCACCTTAATTTGTATATTCGCTTTATATACACGATGTACATGTAAATGTGTTCATAATTTATTTTTCGCTTTTTTTCACACGCCTTTAAAAATAATGAATCTTTCGTTTATTTTGAATTTGAGAAGATGCGAACATGTGTTAAAATATATATATATATATAAGATATCTTTTGAGATATCTTTTTTTTTTATGTATGTATATATGTTATATGTATAGAAAAATATACTTGTTATTAGGTAATAAATTTTCACTTGACTTATCACATGTCAAAAATATGTCAAAATTTCATTTTTGAATAGTTCATTTTTAAAACTCGGGGATTGACACATATAAACCTTAATTACAAAAATTCGTATGTAAGTTCTGGAGATAAGTTCATTTTTTTGGGCCTAATTCAGAAATAATATTAGGTGTTAGTTCATAATGAACTAAGACTCAAAAATACTAAGACCAATGTTTATTTTTTCGGGGCCTATAATTACAAACATAGTTAATGTTAGGTACTACTTCATATTGAGCTAAGACCCGAGTGACTTGAGTGTTAATTCGTAGCGATTTTTAATCTAACTCTTGATCTTTCGGAAGATTTTAACTCAATTATTTTATTTTAATTAATTATATAATTTTCATCTGACTGATGATAGCTCAGTGGTAAAGTGGCGAAAAGTCTCTAGTTCAAATCCTGGTCGGATCATATCTAATAAAAAAAAATATAGTGTATATTACAATAATTTAATAATAAGTCCAAATGTCTAATAGGCAAAGGATTAATATTATCAGGCAATATTTACTATTGTCTGGTACTTAAAATAAATAAATAAATATATAATTTTTAAAATATATAAGATAATTCAAACTTAATTCAAAATAAAATAAAATATAATATATTTTAATAAAATTATCCAAGCTACTTGCTAATGCATCGGCTTCGAATTTGGAAACTTGAATAATCGCAATTACTTTTAATTTGTTTTTAACTAAATGTCCTTCTCATAACGGTTTTATTGAAATGAACCTTGCATTAATTTAAAAAAAAAAATACAATTATTTAATTTCGTTGAACTCAACTTAATCTAGATCAGGATCCACTTATCACTTATCGACCACTTAAATAAGTACTTAAATAAGTCGAAACTTTATGCAGTTACTATCAAATTGAATTTTATCGAAATAAAAACTTATCAAGAAAATGATTATTTAACTAGTAATAAGTAGTGGGACCAGATTTGCGTCATGATTTTAAAAAGTGGTGTAGTGTAATTTAGTATATTCAATTATGATGTGAACTCAAAAAAATTGTTAACAATACGAAGTACTTTTATACTAATAATATTTTTCCATAATACATGTAATTTTAGTAAGTCCTACCAACATATTTTAACTCATCTTAATTAACTAAACCAAGCTCCAAGAAACTGAATAACTCATGCTTCTATTTTGAACTTACTTATATTAAATTAATTATACCTCAAGATTTATTTTCTGTTGTACATTTAACAATTTCAAATTTAATTGTTCTACATTAAAAAAAAAATGTTTGCAATTGTTATATATTTATATATATATATATGGCGTATAATTCAAGTTTAAAATATATAACATAAATTTTTTATTATTTTTTATATTTTATTATTATCTTCAACCTCAACATGGGAGGTCCTTTCTGAATTTTTCTACCAGACTTTTTTTAATAGTTTTATCTTTTGTCTGACATGTAAACAAGTCTCTATTAAATTTGTCCTACAATGTACTTTAAATATATCTATACATATACTAATATATGTTATCTATCTATATCATATATATATATATATATATATATATATTATGTACTTAAATTTAATTTACATACAAGTAGTATGTATATATTGTAGATTCCATATTATAAGTACTCTATAGTTAGGAGTTCATGTACTAGTAATGATTTTAACAACAACAACAACAACAACAAAATTTAATTTTATTGCGACAAGAACTTAACAACAGAGACAACAGTGAGTAAGTTCATTATTCACTTTTTTTTTTTTTAATGTGTCTATAAATTATTTTCATATAAAGATCAAAAAAAAAAATGCTGTAAAAATTAACAATATCTTATAATTTACATATATTTAAAGTATAAATATGTAGAAGCATTGTAGTTTGTAAACAGAGGTTGTACACAAGAACAGTTTATTTGTGAAGTTGTGACCCATTTATATATTATTATATAAATATACATTATATGAATTCAGTATTCTAAATTAGTTACATAAGTTAGTTACTTAGTTCAGTATTTTGTATGTTATCTCTTAAACCTTTAAGTTATAATTTTCGAAATATTCTATCTGGAGGCTTGTTCCCCAATAACGAATCAGTTCAGATCGCTCTAATGAAATGATTTTGATTATGAGTTATTGCAAGTCTAAGTTAAAAAATCTCTTAGGTGAAAGAAGGAGCGGATGCAGAGAATTCCATTGTTAAACATTTCATAAAACTTCTTCATTTGCTGCAGTTTTTGGTCAGATAAAGTTGAAATTGAATTAAAATGCGATTGACGTAGTATTATACAGGTGAGCTCAGACGTTTATGTATTTAGAAATATTTTATAAATTCTTAAAATACTGTAGAACCACAAGATCTTCAAATAAACATCAACTGAAATATATTTTTATTATCATATTATTTTCAAATCGATTAACTTGGACTTAACATCTGTGAAGGATATTTATATTTAACAGACTTCATTGTTAAATAAAATGATTCATACTTATAAGGGTTTCCGATATAGATAAAATGTACAAACTACGAACCCATAATTAGATTCGGATATTTGAATTCCGAAGCAATTTTCCAAAATTCTATTATGGGTTCTAATGATTTATATTTTATTGACTAATACTTCACGTAGATAAATTTCTATCAATTTCAAGTTCAAGTTTATAGAATTTGAAATAATCCTAGCCTAATCGAAGCCTAACTTCAGAAATAATTTTTTTCTTAAAATTTCAGTTTTAAAAATTTTTAAAAATTTCAATTAAATTGAGCCACAAAAAAATTGTCAAAGAGCCACACTTTGTCCGTGTCTAGTATTAAAATTCTCTATAGTTTGAAGTCATAATAATACTTTAAACTAATGCTTTAAAAATTTTTAAGGCTAGACGTACCAAATTTTGTGAAATTTATGGTGTACCACTTATAGATTTGAGTGAAATTTATGGTGTACTTTCAAAATTTATTGGTGTAGCTTCAAAATTTTGATTTCAAAATACAATGGTCACCCTAAACTTGGTTAATGTCCTTAAATTTAATTATTTCTAATTTCAAATACCACAGTAATCGCATATTTTAAAATATTTTATATTAATTGTCAAATTAAATATTAATTCTCAAAGTTTTTCATAATCCAGTCTTCATTAATGCTGATTCCTTTAAAAATGTTTTATAATTACTTACACACTAAATATAATTTCTTTCTTATACTTTTTTTAAAAGTTCGGTCATCATTATAATAATAATAATAATAATCGCAAGCAAAACCAAGAAGATTGAGAAGAAGCACAGCTCTACTATTACTTTAACATAGAAAATTAAAAAAAAAAAAAAAAAAAAAATTAAAATTTTATATGGCGGCGACTATTTTTATTACAACGACGACAAAATAATAAAAATAACATTGAATAAAAAAAAACAATGAAAATGAATGAAAAAGGAAAATTCCAACCACATTTTGTCGAATGAATACAATTTATTTATATACATATATATAAATATATATTTCGTATTTAGGTATATGTATGTACATTCATTATATATTATTATTATGGAAAATGTACAAAATGTACTCCATATTAACCAAAAAAACCACTTTTTAAAAGTTAATTCGCGAAGAATTCTGGCGCCGATTTAAACAGCTGCACTGGTGTTTTCTGTATTTTTTTTTATTGTTGTTGTTGTTTTTTTTTTTTTGTATTTGTTGTTTTTTTTTTTTTTGTATTTGTTGTTTTTATTATTATTGATTTGTCTTGAGTAATATTACTTGACTTAATGTTAATATACTTCTGTTTGGTTACTAGAGTTTACTACATTATATTATAAAAATATTATATTATTACTTTACATACATGTGTGTATATTTGTATATATACATAAATACAAGGTTTTGTTCATTTAATATGAATAATATACAGGTTAAAAATTAATATTTTAACCTTTGTGTTCTTAACTAGGGGTTAAAAGTTATTAATTACAGTAATAATAAAATGGTAGATGATTTTAATGGTTAAGGAATGCTTAACTTTCTTATTATTTTGAAAGTGGCAGGGGAGTGTTGATAAATAAATAAATAAATAAGTAAAATTTCAGGAATTTAGGTAGGTAGGTAAAGTGGTGATCTTCGGGACCCTGCGTGAAGGCCACAATTAATATTATGTTGCATCATTTTATTCCCTCTAAACTCATGTGACCTGTACTTTAATTTGTCAGTTTTAAATCCAATCCGTATACGTGTATCAAATACGAACTCATTTCTTTAATTTTGTGTTTCGAAAGCTCGTTAGGGTTGCGGAAGAATGCTTGAACGATTGAAAGAAGCCTAGTTTTGGCTAGAGCCATTAAGATTACCCTAACCAACTATTACAAATGTAATCGACGCCGAGATTAAGTGATTTAAAATTGTTCAGTGAACGTATTGTTTTAGATTGAAGTTAAAAAAAATTCATGTTGAAGAGTCTTAATATTCCTTTTTATTTACAAGAACATACATAATTATTTTGAAATTTTATATTATAAAACCCCCCATTCAGAGAACGGAAGTTAAATGAAAATATTTGTTACTTGTATTACTTACTTTTTTTTTTTTTTAATAAAGAAGAATTTATAGTTTAAAAGTTGACTTTCAATATTAAATATAGACGAATTGGTTTGTTGATATTTTTATTATTTAATATACAATTTGTTATATATACTTGTTTTATATTATTTGTTTATTTATTATTATACATACATACATGTAATATAATTGTTATATTATGTGTTGTAATATTTGTACAAAATTTTGTTTTAAAAAATAGTTTTTCATCGTTTTTAGTTTGTCATTTGTTTTGGTTTTTCTTTTAAAAGAGAACATAAGAAACTCCAAGGTATGTAATAATGTAAATATTTTATAGATATTTACATAAGTAAAGAAATAAACATTATGTATACAAAAAAAAAAAAAAAGTCCATATAACTATACTAAGTACATATTTTTTAAAATATTTTAATAACTAACACCATTCTTTGTATAAACTTATGTTTGCTGTTTAAGTTATTTCTTTTGATTCTGATGTTTTTTAAAGTATTTTAATGAGTGTTTTATGAGAGTGGTTTACTTTTTAAATAAGTTTTGTAATTTCAATTAAAAAAATTTTAAATAAAAAAGGTATATTTAAGAAAATTCTATTTTCTAATCAAATTTATACTATATAGTAGAGGGTTAATGACCTCCTAAAAGAATAAAAAGTCATAATATGTAACTTTTGTATACACAGTTCACATCAGACTTTAAACTTTTTTTATTTAAATAATCGATTGTCACCTTAGTACGATGCCAAACTCTTAATATTGGATATAAAGTTAATATTGAAATAAAGAGTTTATGTTGTTCTTTCTGTCAAACTGAAAAAGTGTCAAACTAATGATTAGTGAGTAGTTCGTCCATGAAATTTAGATTTTTGTGTTTTGTTTATTAATTAAGTTTTTGCATAACCCTGGATTTGCTTTTAATAAAATATTTTAGTTATCCGCATTTTCATACTGTTTTTAAGAATAATTCTAAGGGTGATGACCCACTTGTCACTTCGCTTTTAGCGTCACGTTCTAAACAAAATAAAGATCAAACGCTAGTGACGCTTTTTAATTGTTTATCTTTCAAATTGAAAAAATTATAAAATAAACATACAAGTTAATATTAAAAAAAAAATTTATAAATAAAAAAAGAGAATTTAATGTCAAAGTCAATGCCATCAAAAGTAGAAAATTGCTGTAATCTATTGTCACTTTTATATTTGGTCAAATTTCATTAAAATCAATGTATTCTACTTAAACGTTAAAGCGACGCTTCTATGCGAATATAGGATCATCGCCTTTAATGTATTATTCTAAAATATACACGATTATCTTTAAAACTTTAAAACACGATTATCTTTAAAATATGTCAATTTACATTAAGTTGAAATTAATTAAAATCGATTGTGAGCATTTGATATTTCAGTTAATATTGTAATTAATAATCTAATTGATATTGAGATTTGTCATTAAGTCTTCTAACAAAATGTAACTAAATATTATAAACGATTTTTTTATTTTAATTGGCGCAAGTGACTGTCACTTATATACTACAGTTCTCTAAAACATTGATGTTTACAATGATATTAAGTATTATATGTACTTTAAAATTAAAAAAATTCCAAAAACAACAATTTGACATGATGTCTGTCAAATATTTATTGACATAATCATAATATTCAAAATACACATTCAATTGTTGATATAAATTAAATATCGAATTTAGAAATATTGATTAATCGAAATGAAATTATTTTAAATTTTATATTTTGTTTTTTTAAATAATACGAATTTTTGTAATTTATGCAAAAAAAAAAATATTTCCAGAATAAAATTTATATTTGAAATGAATTTATATTTATAAAATGAAATGAACCAAATCATTTAAAAAAAATGTATATAATGAAATTTGAAATTTGCCACTCGTTTGAGTGACAACATTAGTTTATAAATAAACAATCGAATGATTCAGTAAAATAAAACACAGAAACACAAAATGTATTAAATTAAAGTTTTAAAATTCCTTTTAATAAAAAGAAATTAAAATTAAAAAAAAATAAAAAAAACAAACAGAATATAAAAAAAAAAAATAAAACCACAAAAATTTTAAAATCAAATTAATTAAATAATTACTAGCAACATTTTTTTGTTTTTGTTTTATATTTAAGCTATTATATTCTAAGAAATAGCAAACACATATGTTTATAATTTTAAATATTTGAAATCATAGAATAGTGAAATGTATTAAAGTGTTTAATTTTCACTTGTAACGCCCCTTAAAAGTATACAGAGAGTGATAAAATTTGTAAAAAGTTATTGAAGTTTGTGCGTTGGTGGGTAGTAAGAGTACAAAGAGGGAGGGTACTGACTATGCATCCAATATAATATTCTAATTATTAGAACTGATCCTCAAGAATTCCATTTATAAGTCTTATATGAGATAGTACTATATAAGTACCTCAGTTACCTATAATTAGTTATTTCTTTATCTGTGAGTTATATTTTTAAAATTAAATTATAAACTTATCTTCCGTATATTGATACAGAGTTATTAAGTATCAGTTATGTCATTATTTTGAACCCAATGGTAAATTGTTGTTGAGTAGATTTAAAAATATAAAAACCTTGGTTGATTCATTAACCCCTAATGACAGGCAGACTATTTAACTATTATCAAATTAATATTGAAGCCTACACTCTTAATATATTGGAAGTACCTAATTATTTTTGGTAATATGCAGAGTTAGTGCTTCAAATAAAAACTGGAATATTAAAATTTAAATCCAGATGAAATATGTTATTTATGACATCTGCAAAAGATACAATATTTATGACCCAAGTAAACCATTATGCAAGATCATGATGATGCACTACAGTGTATGATATATGATTATGGGATTCTTTATTTCTAGGTAGAGTTTTTGAGATACTTTACGAACTTTAGGTTTGTTAATTTCCTTTAGTTCAAACAATTTAAAAAAAAAAATATGTATAGTGATAGTGTCTCATTGCACTTCGAAGTTCCTGGAAATTCAGTTAAAGAAATCTCTTCGTCGTTTTTAATAGTATGTATACAGTAGAAAATAATTTAAAAATGCTAAACCTTATTATTTCATTTTAATTAGTAGATTTTTAGCATAGCAGAACATTATATATATATATATACACGAGTATATTAGAATTATTTAATATATGATTAAAATTAATTGTAAAAAAGAATTTATTAATTGTTTAAACTAGAATATCAACCTTCAAATGTTTAGGAAAAATATCTTATATCGAATTTAAAATAGAAAATATAAAGTAATTGCCGGTAAATGATTTTTACAAATCTAGAAACAAATTAATATTTAATGTATTGATTTAACAATAATTGTGTTTTTAGAATAAAACTTAACTGTATAAATTGAATATTTCAATAGAAAATAACTTATTTTATATTTATACATACCGTTATTAAAAAAAACTTAGAAACATCGTTTATCTTTATAATAGTTTCGGATAACAAAAATAATCTTTTTTTTTTAATTTAAACTCTTAAAGTGTTACCATCGTGCGTTTTTGATATTTGAACAGCAATACTTAAGAGTAATAAAAAATGGCATTTGCTTTGTATAAATGTAATTTTAGAGTAGGATAGTGAATTAAATTTATACTTAAAAAAAATATAAATAAGTAAGGGAATAATTAACCACAAAATTTTTCTTTTTCAAATGCAACGGCAACATTTATTTTGTTATAAGTCATCGTTAGTATTTTTAAACCATCTTTTATTTTATTAAATTAAAAACTTTATGATACCTAACCATTTTTTATTTTTAAACCAACTCTAAACAACAAATTAAAAATAATTGTTTTGAAGTTAAAACAAATTATTTCAAAAATCTGACAGTGACATATAATAACACAATAAATGTTGCCGTTGCATTTGAAAACGGAAATTTTGTAGTAAATTAATTCCGCCATTTATTTTTCTTATAAACTCAATACACTATCTCACTCTAAAATTCTGATTAAAAAATTAAATCAAGTTAATTAAAATTCATCTTAAATAGTTATTAAAGCCTATAACAACAACACTGAAAGTTTATTGTTTCGCGCGTGTGACATTTGTTATTGCGATATAACAAGGAAATAAATACATAATTCTTATTTATGTATTTAAAAATTAAAATTTTTATTTTTTGATTACCGTCCTTTATTATTTTGATTTTATTTATTTTTTTTTGTTTCTATTATATTATGTTAATTTGTTTATTTAAATAATAAAAAAAAACTTTCTAATAAATCAAATTAATTGATTTTCATCCCTAATTCTATGCAAATTATATAACAATTAATGAATTAAATATTTAAAAAAAAAAAAAAAAAAAAAAAGTGATTAATAGGAAATCAATAAATTTATAATGATTATATAAACACCTTTATGTAAATATATTTATATAATATATATATAAAAAAAATTATATACATATATTGTATTATATTATATTATATATATATTTTTTGTAAATATAATATAAAAATTTTCGTGTCATATTTATTTAAATTTTAATAAAGACTAGGCGCCACTTTTCTTCGCGTTTGCCAAAACCTGTTTACAAAACAAATAAATAATTTGATATTTTTGCTATTTTTCTTTTTTTTTGCTAGTTTTTTTTTTTTTTTGAAAACAAATTATTTTTATATATATTTTTTCTCATATTATTTGTTTTTATTAAATTTTTTTTGAATATGAACAAGTACGAAACATGTACTAGTTGTACATACTATTTTTGTAAGTCATTTTTGTACATTAGTTTTTAAATAACATTAAATATAAAGGATTTAATATATATACACATAATGTTCTATATATAAATAATTTTTTAAAAAATAAAATGTGACAGACTTAAAATATATATTATATAATAATAATATCTAAAATATATCAAATATAAGAATTTTTGCCAATTTTGGGATTTTGAAAATATTAAGTAAATAATTTAATTTATATATTATAAGAATTCAAAAATAAGGTAATAATTGCTAGAAAGATTAATGGCTGTACGGTTGAAAATTATTTTAATGTAAAAATAAATTAACATTATTTAATCGTGTTAAAATTAGTAACATTATAAATTCATGTGAATTATACAATATTATTAACACAGCAGTGTTTTCCTCTACGTCAAAAAATTCAATAACATTGCAAGGCCTGGATTATTTAAATTCTGTATTTTCATTGCCTGTATTATTTAAATGTTTTAATTACATGGCCGGTATTATTTAAAATTGTTTGATTGATTGATTTGTAATAATCACACATATATGTAATAATCACAATCAAATAATAAGTTCAAATCACAATCACAAAGAACCAATTTATATATCAATCAAAACTTCCAGCTGAATCATAAAATTCCAAAGCACAGCCGAATCTCAAACATTAGTTTTTTTGTTGCATATTTTCAGGATAATGTTTATTTATTTGTAGTATCAGACAATAGTAAATATTGTAGCCTTATAATATTAATACTTTGCCAATTTGACATTTGAGACTTTTTATTAAATTATTGGAATATACGCTACATTTTTTTGATTAGATATGATCCGACCAGGGTTTGAACCCACTGAATTCCGGTCCACTTTACCACTGAATTATCGGTCAGATGTACGATTATATTTTAATTATATAAATTTCAAAATTTGTTTAAAACGAAAATTGAAATAAATTATACGAATATCTTATTGGAAAATATTGTTATATAAATATCTAAAGATTTTTGAAAAAATTTTACAAAATTTTCACACCTTAATTTTAAAATAAGAAATAAAAAAGAAAAATTTTTAATTTTTCAATTTTTGTACCTTAAGATTTTTAATGCATGCCAATTTTTTTTAATTTATTGGTTTTTCTTTTAATCTTTTTGAAGTTTAAGGAACTTGGAAATGATTTTTTTTTTGAATATATCATAGAATAATATTATTTAACTTAACACAACTTATTGGTTCTTTATTGATACTAAGATACACTTTAATAAGAAAATATCTGCAGATATTGACAGTTAAAAATAAGAACGATTTATTGAATGTAAGTTGGTTTTTTTCCATTTACACTATACCTACCAAATTATTAAGTTTAAAGTATTAAATGATAATCAATTGAATTTGAAAACTCACCTTCCGATTTCAGTCTTTCTGTTGTGTGCAATTGATAAGGGGGTGGTGGTGTTTCTGAAATTAAAAAAAAAAAAATTTTAATTATTTAAGGTTTTTATAGTGTAATAATAAATAATTTTAAATATTTCTCATCCCACTAAACTAATAACACTTGAGTTAAAAACAAATTTAGTTGAAAAATATAGCATGACAAAATATATTTTATTGAATAATATTAACATTTTTAATATATTATATAAAATATTTTTGAAATACTTTTTAAAATAAAAAAAAAAAAAGAAACAA
This sequence comes from Dolichopus griseipennis, assembly GCA_963082915.1. Lineage (NCBI taxonomy): Eukaryota > Metazoa > Arthropoda > Insecta > Diptera > Dolichopodidae > Dolichopus > Dolichopus griseipennis. The sequence continues at coordinate 13,004 of CAUJBZ010000275.1, forward strand.
AATGATTAGAAAGAGAAGATATTCAGACTAATTTAAATTCTAATCATGAGATCATTATATATTAAAATCTTTTATTCTTATACTATTGGTAAAGTATCAAGTTTAATGTATATATATATATATATTGAATATTGAATATATAATTGTAGATTTAGTATAATATTTTTAAACTATTTAAAAATTATAACAAAAGGGGCAAAAAAAAAAAAAGTAATAACATATTATGTATTTTATATATATTTGTTAATCCTAATTTTTTTTTTTTTTAAATAAAACTCAATAATATTAAAGATAGTTTTCGATTTTTATTAATTTTAATTTAATACCCAAAAAATAAAAGAAATAAAAAAGAAAATTGGTTTTAAGACAAACAGAGGTGGCAAATTTAATATTTAAATAGTTTTAAAATAATTAATTGTATAATTCCAAAAAGTTAAGGAAAACTGTTATCATGCTCCAAACAGTATAACGTTATTCGAAACAGCAACTTTATTCAACAGAGTGACTTAAGTTAAGTAATATGACTTAAGTTAAGTAATGTAACGGAATCTATATTACTTACTCTTTACGGTTAGTGATATGGAATAAATTGGGCTACAGAAATATAAGGTGACTTAAGTTAAGTAATGTAACGGATTTTCAATATTACTTACTCGGTACGGTTAGTGATATGGAATAGATTGAGGTACAGAAATATAAGGTGACTTAAGTAAGGTAATATGACTTAAGTTAAGTAATGTAACGGAATCAATATTATTTACTCGTTACGGTTAGTGATATGGAATAGATTGGGGTACAGAAATATAAGGTGGGACATATTTCGAAGTGGCTATTAGTTATTTATTAAGCACCATGGTACATGAATAGACAAGGTTGTAACCCCTATTTCCAATTTAAAATATTGAGTGCGATTATGATACGAATTATATATTATATTTTTTTTTATTAAATATGATTTAACCAGTGTTTGAACCCGAGACCCTTAGGTAGGCACAAAAAAAATTTTTAAACACCGCTGAAGTACTGCGTTCTAAGTGAAATACATTAAAAACTAATTGATTTATTAATTGAATGTCACCTAGTTAATCCTTTTTTGGACAGTTTAAGCTATTAGAAATAGCCGACTTTTAAATTTATACAATGTAACTTTTACACATTTTACACACTATATATGACACAAGTATACACGTATACTTATCGCACTATATACATATATAATAACTAATAAATAAATAAAAACGTAAATTAGTTATACAAAATTTGTCTTTATATTCTCTATAACACGCTACAATTTTGATTGAAAACAAACTTTTACGATAATTTGAAAAAAAAAAAAACGTAAACATATAAGTTTATTTTTTTATTATTTTAACTTAATTAATAGTATTTATTTATTTATTTATTTTTTTTTAAGAAATTAAATGCTTACAAAGCGACAATTTATTTGTATGTGTCGGTTGCTTCACATTTTGCACTTTTTTTGTACTTTTCGGTCATTTTATATTCTCGTAATTTTTATAATAATTTGTTTTTATTTTTTGAATATATTAAAATTAAAAAAAAAAACAAATTTGCATAAATTAAAACAAGTTTAATTTACTTTATTTATATATATATATATATATATGTTATATATATACATATTTTCCTATATAAATATCTATGTTTATGTTATTCTTTTATAATTTGTATTCTTTTTTGCTTTAAAAGTTAAAAGAAAAGTTTATGTATATATATGTATATAATATATATATATATATATATATATATATATATTACTAGCTCATATTCTTATGTTTTTATATATTCAAACATATATGTACATACGTATATAATAAAAATAAATAAATATTCGCATAAAAATGAACGTGTTAATATTACATAAATATAAGAATCAATATTATATTCTATATAATATAAAATATATATATGTTGTATGTACATATAGTAAAAGTATTATAACTATATTATATAGATATATCTATATGTTTTAATATATATAGTAAAATATTTATCAACTTGAAAAACTGGCTTCTATTAAAAAATTAGATAAATTAAAAAAAAAAAAAGAAGTTAAATTGACCAAATGACAAAAGTATTTAAACATTCTTTCACATATATATATTTTGTATATATATGCATACATGTACACTATAATATATTATATTATATATTCAATAAGAAATATTTATATAATAAAAATACGTTTATTTGAGTATTTGCAATAAACAGAGTGGCACAAGTAGTTTATTTAACTCTCAAAAATTTAAATTTAATTGATGTAAAATTTTTTTATAATATATGCATATATATATATATATATATATATGAAACCAAATAATTAAATTTTCTAAATCCTAAATCCAATTCTATAAAATCTTATCATTTCCTCATATTGGAAAGCAAACTGTACATGATGTGTCTCGCAGGTCCCATCTTAGAGTTTAATTTGAAAAGCGTATTATTTAATTTTGTCAAATTCCCAAACTACCCAAAGAAACCCATACAGTTTATGGCTCTTCTTAATTGACTTTTGATGATTTCCGCTGTCATTCGTTAAATGAAAAAATACAGAAGGAAATTGTTTCATTCTTTAATACTACTGAACTTTATTCAGGACACCATAGGGCATAGAATATATACCATATATATTATTTTAAATATTAATAAAACAAAATTGTACATATAATATTTTTTTTTTGAAAAGTTCTTCATATTTTTGTCTAATTATAATCAGACAGACACTCTGTCTAATAAATATTCTAGCTGTTAAATAAACTATATAAGAAAGAATGTTAATAAAAAAAAATTTTAAAATAAAAACAAAAACAAAACAAAAAAATTTAATTTAAGTTAAGTATTGGTATATAAGCTTATAAGAAGAATGAAACTTGGTTTTTAAATACAATAAGATGAATAACATGAATAAGATGAATGAAAAGAAACTTGGTTTTTATTAAATCGTACTTTTCCACTCCAACACAATTTTAATTTACAATATTTCGTTTTTAAATCAGGTGTAAGTACCTTTAAAATATCATTTAAATATTTTAATTCTTTTTGCCTATACTATAGATGTTTCTATAATTCATTTTTCGTACTTATACAAGTATTATCTAAGCAAAAGGTGAGATATAATTTATTTAAATTTTATTATAATTCTACAATTAATCTACTTTGAACAAGTCTTTTCTATTTATTTTAATTACATTGATGTCCTGATATTATTAACATTGTCATCAATTACCTCTTAAACAAATGCTTTCTTTTAGTTTTTGTAAAGTTTTTAGGAGTGTTTCGTCCTTTAATACTTCTGGACTCGTTAGTAGGCGAGGTATTACATTGCCTGGAAAAACTCAAGTTGTTTAACTCATTTTTATTTTATTAATTGGTTTTTTGAATGATTGTAAGATTTTCGACTTATGATCTTTTATTTTTGAAAACAATTTAAAAATTATTAAATATATTTACTATACTTAATTTCTTTTCTAATTTTAATTTAATAAATTAAAATACTTTTGAATTGTCAAAGTTAATAAAATTTCCATAAATAAATAAATCAATAAATGTTTCAAATCAAAGATTCATACACAATATCTGGACTTTAAATGTTGTAGGTTGTATATCTATTACTTTCTATAAATTAATAAAAACTTAAATTTATTTAATTTTAATTTGAAGCAATTAAGAAAGTCTACAATACTACAATACAAATCAATAAAAATTTAAATATAATATTTAATATCAAATTATAACAATTCATTTTGAATTAATATATAGTTTTTTCGATATTTAAAACGCCTATAATATTAAAAATTTAATTCATAAATCGATAATTCATCATCACAAAAAGAAAAGGTATTATAAATCAATAAAAAAATTAATTAAATCATAAAATTTCCCAAAATGTCAAAACTAATATTACCAAATTCTTTAATTTATTTTCAAAATAAATATATGTATAAAATAATATAAAATTTATTTCAATTAAAAATAAATAAATTTAAAGAAAAATATAAAATAAAGTAAAAATATACGCAATAGACTAACTCTAAATCCATAAGAATTTATTAGATTTTATATTTAATATTTAATTTTTTTTTTTTAACTAAAAAGTTTTGTGTTGTTAAAATCTACCAAAAAAACGCCCACGAAATTTTAAATAAATCAGTTATAGATCACAATTTTTGTTAAATTTATTCAAAAAAAAAAAAAAAAACATAACAAAAAAAATCCAAACTAGGCAAAAAAAAAAATGATTGTACAAATTTTTCAAAAAAAATTTTGAGTTTAAAATAAAATTAAAAAAAAAAAATAAACTAGAATACAAGTAAATTGTTTATTTTAAAATTGCTGTATTATAAATATTTATATAAAAAAATTTAATTAATTTCGCATGTACTTTTGTAGTAAAATGTGAATTATAAAATTTTGAAACTTTAATTTGCAAGTACAATACTTTTCACAGTTCATTTGAAATATTTAAATGGCATTTAAATAAAATATAAAATAATGACATTTCTAAGGGAAAAATGACAAATTGTCAGACTGAAATACAAAATGGTAAAAAAAATGTAATTCTACTATTCGAATTTGTGTAAATTATAATCTATTATATTATAAGCAAAATAAAAGTCCTTTTTTATTTTTAATAAATCCTTTAAGTGACATTTTATTTAAATTGTCAAATTTTACAACAGTAGTTTTATGCTCAAAATCATATTTAACTTTGCGACAATTTACTGGACACAACCTGGCGGTAAAAAAATGAAAGTATTTATTGTTTTTCACATATAAATGCATAGGAAAAAGAATTTGACTTATGAAATTTTCCATTCTATTTCCCGACTACTTCTGTCTCTCTCTAACTAATTAATTTAAAAAAAAGGTCGGAAAAAGTTCAAGAGTACAACAATATACAAAATGATTTGATCTTAGATATTTAAAATTGACAGTTATACATATGTATGTATTTATATAAAAAAAAAACTTGTTCAACTATGTAAACCATGTAAACATTTTTTTTTTTAAGAACAAGTTTTTATTTATAAACAAAGGAAAATTGTATAAATCTTTTGATAATTTTAAATCAAGATTCCACTGAAATCTTTACTCGCTTACAATCAGAAATTCTCTGTTATTCATATTTTTTTCATTCATATAAAATTAAGTTTTTTTCAAAAGTTTTCAACAAATTTTTTTTTTTAGTATTTCATTAATAAGTCACTATAAAATTATTTCACAATTTAATTTTTTTTTTTTTTATACCAATCTTTTTTTATTTCGTTTCGCTTTTTTTTTAATTTAAAATTCTTTTCAAATACCATTCAAAAATTCTGCCATATTTTTCGGTGTATATTAATTTTTGCTGTGACATTCAAATTATAAAAAAAAAACAAATGAAAAATCTTTTTTTATTCAAATAGATTTTTTTTTTTATTTAAGTTTTTTACAAAAAGATTCAAAGATAAGACAAAAAAAACAAAATAAAAGTCAAAAAAATGAAAATAATAAAAAAAAAACAACTTTAATGCTTTTTTAAACAATCAAAATTATAAAAAGGAAAAATAAAAAAATAAAAAAATGGAAAAGAAAAGATTTGATTTTCAAATGTACATCTATTTTGGGACACAAAAAAAAAAAAAAAACAAATTAAAAAACTGCTATACACCAAAAGTTTGATAATAATATGAAACCTTACCACACCCAAGATTTATAAGTTTTTTTATTTGTTTATTTTTTTTATTTGGTTTTTTGTTTTTTCATACACAGCGCCGGATTAAGCCTATATTTTTATAAAATTATATATATGCATATATATGCGTATATATAATAAACAGAAATTTAAATAGTAGGATCAAATTATTATTAACAACTTATATTCCAATTACATAATATAAAAAAGTTTGAGAAACACTGAAAAGTGTGTCGACATCTTAAGTTAGTTTTAAAATGCATAGGTATACCTATGTAAGTAATTGCAAGAATTGCAAGAATGTTTTAATTGCTTCAATTAAATAACACACGCACACATATAATATTATAAATGCAATAATGTGATTTATGAGACAGGGACAATAATAAAGAACTGCAACATTAAAGAAAAAACAGTTATATTTTCTATCTGTCAATACAAGTTATTTTATTCAAAAAACAGTACATTATTCACAAATACATTCAAATTTTTTTAAATGGCCTGGCTTATACTCGACATTTTTTTTGTAGACACGTCTTAGATTTCCAATAGATAGGTACAATTCTATTTTTGTTAATATTGTAATATTTTTCATGTGAGTTATATGGTATTCTATATCTGTGAGTTATATTATTTAATTCATTTATTTGTTTATATTTTGCATTTGTTTATATTAAAGTATTTTTATTAAAGATAGGTATATAATTTTTAATTATTGATTAATATTAAAATGGCTAATAGTATATGAGTCGAGTCGAAAAGTTTTTTAACTTTCACTGGGATTTGAACACGGGCCTTTCACATGAAAGGTCGGCACTCTAACCATTGTGCCACACAACTGTTTGATAATGACTATTATTATTTATTATACTGAATTTTATGTTAAAAATTGTTTCATATATTCTGACTTTACTGTAAATTCGCTAATATCTCTAAATGTATAAAAATAAAGTCATATATTAATATCTTATATATTATGTATATATATGTATACCTATACAAATTTTTTTTTTTTTATAAAAATTGCAAAATTCTATTTATTATAAATTTATCAAGTGTTTTTTGTTTTGTAGTCTACAGAATGTAGATAAACTACCGAAACCTCTTTTTAAAAAAAAAATTAATAATAAATAAAAACCAAAAAAAAAGAAACAAAAAAAAAGTCAAGAACACAAGTTTTTGGAAACAAAAATTTTATCTGTCATTTTGATCATATTATATCGTTATGTTGTCGCATCGTATCACACAACTGTCGCGTCGTTTGTCATATTCAAAATATATTTTTTTTTTGTTTTTTTTTTTTAACCTGTTCGTTTTTTTTTTTAAATATTTTTTTTTTTGGCATCACTACAGTCATAGTTATTATTTAAAATAAATAAATTCGTGATGTTATTTTGCATTCTAAACTTTTTATAAAAAGGTGGTAGGTATGTATATAAGTGTATAAAAACAAACTAATGAAAGGTTAAGCAAATTGACACATTAAGTAATTGCATAACTAACTGTGTAGATTGATAGTAGATTGTATTAATTTTTAACTTAAAATATTTTGTTAATGAAAATTTAATTAATGTTCGTTTAAATTGAAATTTAAAGAAGTAAAATAGTGGTGGTTGTAATTTAACAATTTCCTAGATCCACACACTTAAAAATTTTATAGTGTCAATTAAGTTGAATTAGTTTATAAGCCCATACTAAAAACATGAATTTGAGGAAATGCATACATCTTTCCTATCATATGATTAGAGAGTTTTTAAGTTTTCTACATTTTAGTGAATTATTCTAATTTCCCAACCCTATGGGTACCTATAGTAATTTCTAAAATTTACCAAATTATGCAATTTACTTTTTAATTAATTACAAGGGAGGAGGCATATTGGAAGGATACTAATGTCGTGGCTGCATAATATAATGAAATTGACAGATATTACGAATACTGGAGATTGGATACTCTCAGACTCAGTAACAGAAAGGAATAAATATCAACACATATATTCCAGAACCAAATGACTTACCAAAATCTGTTTAGATAAGCAGCTAAAAATAAAAGAATAGGTAAAATTTATCTCTCCTTACCTTGATTTTGGAAAAAACTTAAAAAAACCCCATATAAGGGATTAGTAAATTGATAAATGATAACTGTCTATGTAAAGTTTTGGAATTACACCTTTGTTAAAAAATTATATTTTTAAATATTGATAATTTCCAAAATACACAAAAATCCAACAATTCTAACTATATTTACACAACTATACTATTACCAAATTACCTAATGTAAATGCAAATTGAAATAAATCTGTAATTTAAAAACATATTTTAACTTCCAACCAAATGTTAACTTTCCAAAAATGTTAATCTCATCATACATTGTCAATGGTATTTAATAAAAAATATGTCATTCAGTGTGTTTTTAAAATTCTTCAGTATATACATGTATATATATGTAAATGTTCAACAATAATAAATTCCCACAGGTGTATAAATCTTTTATTTTTCATACAATATTTTCATTGCATCAAAATAATACTACAACCAAAATGCAACATATTTCAACATAAAAAAACAATAATTCTAGTTTTTTTAAACAGATGTCTTCAACATCATCAGTTAATTATCATCATAATATGTATGTACGTAATTTTTAACAATCATTTGAATTCGCATTTTACAAAAAAAAAAAAGCAATAATCAATTTTCCTATTAACAAAAATAATCTCCAGATGATTAATTATGATGAAAACAACGGTTTTACTATAATAAAAATGACTTAAATGCATGCATACTTATGACTTAAATGCATGCATACTTATGACTTAAATGCTAGCATATAAGTGTAAATGTATGAATACTCATCATATTATAATATCTATTACGATTTTTAACATTGAACTCTATAATTCAGCAACATAATCATTATTTTTAATCATCATCATCATAATCATTATCATTCAATATATGTACGTAAATGATAATCATCATAACCCCGATTATGATCAACATATTAATATATCTATATATATATACATATTTTTTTTTAACATTACCATTATCAGCATATAACATAAGTATTATGGTATTTAAAAAAAAATTAAAGTTTATGCTGACTTACTGTAAAAAATAAAAAACAGTTAAAAAAAAAAAAAAACAAAATATTATTAAAATAAAGGTTAAAAAAAAAAAAAATAATCGCGTCATCATCGCGTCGTCGTGTTTGTTGAAAGAATTAACAATATATTATGAACATATAAAAATATTAAATATACAACATATATTACATATCTATGATTTGAATTGGATTTACTGCTTTTCTGATTTATTTTTACATATTATTTTGAATATTTTTTCAAAAATATATATATATATATATATATATATATATACATATTCATTCAATTCATTCAATTCTTCATTCATAAAAATTATATTTGAAAACAAATACAAAAATAACCGAAAAATTCGTGAAGTTTTGAAAAGAAATATACAGAAAAATAAAAAATTTTAAAATGTGTGAGAAAGTTTTTTATCATCGTTGCTTTACCCAAAATGTAAAAAAAAAAAAAAAAAAAAAAAAACTAACAACCAATTTAAAAAAAAAAAAAACTTTATTCTACCTACCTACCCATCCCAGCCTACTTACCTACCTTCTTTTTTTGTTTTTCTATATATCTATTTATCTTCCACTCTTTAAACATAAAGTATCTTAAAGATATTATATCTATTAACATCTTAAGATATTTTAATAATCAAAATATAAAAAAAAAAACACAAAAAACAGAAGAAGAAAAGTTACGACGCGGCAAAAAAAAATAAAGAATAAAAACATTTTTTTTTTTCAGTTCAATTTCATTGTATTTAATTTTTATTTTTGAATTTTGAATTTTTTTTATCATGGATGGTGCTGCGATCGTACGGCGGTCAAATTGTGGTAACAAGATTTACCAGAATTTTGATTTACTTGTTGACAAAATGGTATATTATGAAAAAAAAAAATATAAAATCTAGATTTTACTTCTCTTTTATTTTCAGGGTTTTTTTTTTTTTTTAATTTTTTTTTCATCAGTTACCGTTATTTTTCAGTATCGTAGATATGTATGTTTATGTGTATTTAATATTATGTATGCTATAAGAGATTAAAATATTTTTGATTCTGTTGAAATGATTGTAATTATTTTGTAAGTAGTTTCTAATTAAATTACAATGTTGTTATAGTGACGGCTACAGTTATGGAAAATAGTTTTGGTTATAGACTACAATTATCAGAAATTTTAATTAATCGAGTTACGAGGATTTTTAATTTTGATACTTTTTTTTTAAATATTTTTTAACAAAGACTATTTTTTTAAATTCAGATTGCAGATTGGGAATAAGCCATTAAAGGATCGCATTAACTAAAACCTGTTAATCTCTCAATCAAAATTTAAATAATCTTAAGTAAATTTATTTTTTAATATACTAACTGTTCAACTGTTCAAGCTAATAAGCCTTTCTACAGGTTGACTATATCGCAAAACGATTGATATGGTTTGAATGTTTAATAACTTTTTAAATTTATTTATATTTTTTTATTTTTATTTCAGAATTTTGTGAAGAAAACTTGGGAATTGGAAATGGAACAGTACACAATAAAACAGCAATCAAAAATTACGAAAAGTTATGGAGAATGCACGAATGTACAAAGTCGGAAATGGTTACCACTTGCGAGATATAATTTTTCATACTTAAGCTAAAAATATTCCCCATTAATATACTGTATAACAAAAAAATAGTAATAATAATTAACCATTAAATAAAAAAGTTATTAAACATTCAAACCATATCGGTCGTTTTGCGCCACCCTGTATAAAGTATCGCGAAGTGGTCAAAATTCTAGCGGTCAAAATTATTATTTATATATTTAAAACCATATTATTGAGCCGCGACCGGGTCTTTTTTGGATCAGTCTATTAATATGTATGGTTTAAATTATAATACATTTCTTTATCTGTGAGTTATGTATATTATTCAATTAAATTATTTGTTTATATTATAATAATAAAGTATTAATTTATACTTTATTCTGTATATATTAATAATTCTGTATATATTAATTTATACTT
>CAUJBZ010000275.1:23994-62180 GCA_963082915.1 Dolichopus griseipennis
AATTTGAAGCAATTAAAAAAGTCTCACTACAATACAAATCAATAAAAATTTAAATATAATATTTAATATCAAATTATAACAATACATTTTGAATTAATATATAGTTTTTTCGATATTCAAAACGCCTATAATATTAACAAATTTAATTCATAAATCGATAATTCATCATCACAAAAAGAAAAGGTATTATAAATCAATAAAAAAATTAATTAAATCATAAAATTTCCCAAAATGTCAAAACTAATATTACCAAATTCTTTAATTTATTTTCAAAATAAATATATGTATAAAATAATATAAAATTTATTTCAATTAAAAATAAATAAATTTAAAGAAAAAATATAAAATAAAGTAAAAATATACGCAATAGACTAACTCTAAATCCATAAGAATTTATTAGATTTTATATTTAATATTTAATTTTTTTTTTTAACTAAAAAATTTTGTGTTGTTAAAATCTACCAAAAAAAAAAAAAACGCCCACGAAATTTTAAATAAATCAGTTATAGATCAAAATTTTTGTTAAATTTATTCCAAAAAAAAAAAAAAAAAACAAAACAAAAAAAATCCAAACTAGGCAAAAAAAAATGATTGTACAAATTTTTCAAAAAAATTTTGAGTTTAAAATAAAATTAAAAAAAAAAAATAAACTAGAATACAAGTAAATTGTTTATTTTAAAATTGCTGTATTATAAATATTTATATAAAAAAATTTAATTAATTTCGCATGTACTTTTGTAGTAAAATGTGAATTATAAAATTTTGAAACTTTAATTTGCAAGTACAATACTTTTCACAGTTCATTTGAAATATTTAAATGGCATTTAAATAAAATATAAAATAATGACATTTCTAAGGGAAAAATGACAAATTGTCAGATTGAAATACAAAATGGTAAAAAAAATGTAATTCTACTATTCGAATTTGTGTAAATTATAATCTATTATATTATAAGCAAAATAAAAGTCCTTTTTTATTTTTAATAAATCCTTCAAGTGACATTTTATTTAAAGTGTCAAATTTTTACAGTATAGTTTTATGCTCAAAGTCATATTAAACTTTGTGACAATGTACTGGACACAACCTGGCGGTGAAAATATGAAAGTATTTATTGTTTTTCACATATAAATGCATAGGAAAAAGAATTTGACTTATGAAATTTTCCATTCTATTTCCCGACTACTTCTGTCTCTCTCTAACTAATTTATTTAAAAAAAAAAAAGGTCGGAAAAAGTTCAAGAGTACAACATTATACAAAATGATTTGATCTTAGATATTTCAAATTGACAGTTATACATATGTATGTATTTATATAAAAAAAAAAACTTGTTCAACTATGTAAACCATGTAAACATTTTTTTTTTTTAAGAACAAGTTTTTATTTATAAACAAAGGAAAATTGTATAAATCTTTTGATAATTTTAAATCAAGATTCCACAGAAATCTTTACTCGCTTACAATCAGAAATTCTCTGTTATTCATATTTTTTTCATTCATATAAAATTAAGTTTTTTTCAAAAGTTTTCAACAAATTTTTTTAGTATTTCATTAATAAGTCACTATAATATTATTTCACAATTTAATTTTTTTTTTTTTTATAGGTATACCAATCTTTTTTTATTTCGTTTCGCTTTTTTTTAATTTAAAATTCTTTTCAAATACCATTCAGAAATTCTGCCATATTTTTCGGTGTATATTAATTTTTGCTGTGACATTCAAATTATAAAAAAAAAAAATCAAATAAAAAATGAAAAATCTTTTTTTATTCAAATAGATTTTTTTTTTTTTTATTTAAGTTTTTTACAAAAAGATTTAAAGATAAGACAAAAAAAAACAAAATAAAAGTCAAAAAAATGAAAATAATAAAAAAAAAAAACAACTTTAATGCTTTTTTAAACAATCAAAATTATAAAAAGGAAAAATATAAAAAAAAAAAAAATGGAAAAGAAAAGATTTGATTTTCAAATGTACATCTATTTTGGGACACAAAAAAAAAGCGAATTAAAAAACTGCTATACACTAAAAGTTTGATAATAATAATATGAAACCTTACCACACCCAAGATTTATAAGTTTTTTTATTTGTTTTTTTTTTATACACAACGCCGGGTTAAGCCTATATTTTTATAAAATTATATATATGCATGTTTAGTATATGTATATTTGTATGTACTCGTATAATAAACAGAAATTTAAATAGTAGAATTAAATTATTTTTAACAAAATATATTATAATTACATAATATAAAAAAGTTTGAGAAGCACTGAAGTCAAGTGTGTTGACACCTTAAGTTAGTTTTAAAACGCATACACCTATGAAAGTCATTTAGAAAAGCACGTTATAAGAAGGTTTTAACTGCTTCAATTTAATAACACACACACACACATAATATTATAAATGAATTAATGTTATTTATGACACGGCGTCCATAATAAAGAACTGCACTATTAAAGAAAAAACAGTTATATTTTCTATCTGTTAATACAAGTTATTTTATTTTATTTTAAAAGAGTACATCTTTTGCTACTCCATTCATATTTTTTTAATGTCCTGGCCTGATTGATACGGGGCACTGGGCACTGAGCACTGAGTACTATTTTTATTTATAGTAATGAATTTTTACTAAAAAAACTAATTTAAACCCAGTTTAATAATGTAAAATTAATTTATGATAATTTTTATTTAAATACAATAACATCGATTGACGAATGAATTTAATCGCGTTCAGATATATGATATTAGGTAACAGCATTGCAACGAACGATGAGCAGTCAATGTTATAACGAACGATGAGCAGCAGAATAATATCATCTCTATGGTATTTATTTTTACTTCACTTATGTCAAAAATTGTTTCATATATTCTGACTGTACTGTAAATTTGCTAATATGTATTTCTAATGTATAAAAATAAAGTCATATATTAATATCTTATATGTATACATTTTTTTTTTTTTTATAAAAATTGCAAAATTCTATTCATTATAAATTTATCAAGTGTTTTTTGTTTTGTAGTCTACAGAATGTAGATAAACTACCGAAACCTCTTTTTAAAAAAAAAATTAATAATAAATAAAAACCAAAAAAAAAGTCAAGAACACAAGTTTTTGGAAACAAAAATTTTATCTGTCATTTTGATCATATTATATCGTTATGTTGTCGCATCGTATCACACAACTGTCGCGTCGTTTGTCATATTCAAAATATAATTTTTTTTTTTTATTTATTATATTGTGTTTTTTTTTTTAACCTGTTGGTTTTTTTTTAAATATTTTTTTTTTTGGCATCATTACAGTCATAGTTATTATTTAAAATAAATAAATTCGTGATTTTATTTTGCATTCTAAACTTTTTATAAAAAGGTGGTAGGTATGTATGTATATAAAGTGTATAAAAACAAACTAATGAAAAGTTAAGCAAATTGACACATTAAGTAATTGCATAACTAACTGTGTAGATTGATAGTAAATTGTATTAATTTTTAATTTAAAATATTTTGTTAATGAAAATTTAATTAATGTTCGTTTAAATTGAAATTTTAAGAAGTAAAATAAAATAATGGTGGTTATAATTTAACAATTTCTCGGATACACCTGAATATAATAGTATCAATTAAGTTGAATGAGTTTATAAGCCCATACTAAAAACATGAATTTGAGGAAATGCACACATCTTTCCTGTCATATGATTAGGGAGTTTTTCAGTTTTCTACATTTTATTGAATTATCCTCATTTCCCAACCCTATAGGTACCTATAGTAACTTCTAAAATTTACCAAATTATACAATTTACTTTTTAATTAATTAAAAGAAAGAAGAGGTATTGGAAGAAAACAAATGTTGTAGTTGTGTAATATAATGAATTTGGCAGATATTGCACAAATACAGGAGATTGAATACACTCTGTAACAGAAAGGAATGAATATCAACATATATATGTCAGAACCAAATAGCCGCCAACACCAATAAGATTAGCGCCTAAAAGAAAATCATAGGTAAAATTTACCCCTCTTTACCTTGAATTTTGAAAAATCCTTAAAAAAACCCCATATGAGGGATTAGTAAATTTATAAATGATAACTGTCTATGTAAAGTTTTGGAATTACACCAATGTTAAAAAATTATATTTTTACCTATTGATCATTTCCTAAATACACAAAAATCCAACAATTCTAACTATATTTACAACTATACTATTACCAAATTAGCTATTGTAAATGCAAATTGAAATAAAACTGTAATTTAAAAATACATTTCGAAAAATGTGAATCTCACCATACATTGTCAATGATATTTAATAAAAAATATGCCATTCAGTGTGTTTTTAAAATTCTTCAGTATATACATATGTATGTAAATGTTCAACAATAATAAATTCCCACAGGTGTATAAATCTTTTATTTTTCATACAATATTTTCATTGCAACAAAATAATGCCAGAACAATAAAGCAACATATTTCAACATAAAAAACAATAATTCTATTTTTTGTTAAACAGATGTCTTCAACATCATCAGTTAATTATCATCATAATATGTATGTACGTAATTTTTAACAATCATTTGAATTCGCATTTTACAAAAAAAAAAAAAATAATCAATTTTCCTATTAACAAAAATAATCTCCATATGACTTCAATGCATGCATATGACTTAAATGCATGCATATGACTTAAATGAATGCATATAAGTGTAAATGTATGAATACTCATCACATTATGATTATAATATCTATTACGATTTTTAACATTGAACTCTATAATTCAGCAACATAATCATTATTTTTAATCATCATCATAATCATTATCATTCAATATATATGTATATGATAATCATCATAACCCCGATTATGATCAACATATTAATATATGTAAGTATATAAATATATATATTTTTAACATTACCATTGTCAGCATATAACATAAGTATTATGGTATTTAAAAAAAATTAAAGTTTATGCTGACTTACTGTTAAAAATAAAAAACAGTTAAAAAAAAAAAAAACAAAATATTATTAAAATAAAGGTTAAAAAAAAAAAAAATAATCGCGTCATCATCGCGTCGTCGTGTTTGTTGAAAGAATTAACATTATATTATGAACATATAAAAATATTAAATATACAACATATATTACATATCTATGATTTGAATTGGATTTACTGCTTTTCTGATTTATTTTTACATTTTATTTTGAATATTTTTTCAAAAATATATATATAATATATATATACATATTCATTCAATTCATTCAATTCTTCATTCATAAAAATTATATTTGAAAAAAAAACGAAAAATTCGTGAAGTTTTAAAAAGAAATATACACAAAAATAAAAATTTTAAAATGTGTGAGAAAGTTTTTTATCATCGTTGCTTTACCCAAAATGTAAAAAAAAAAAAAAAAAAAAAAAAACTAACAACCAATTTTAAAAAAAAAACTTTATTCTACCTACCTACCCATCCCAGCCTACTTACCTACCTTCTTTTTTTTTTCTATATATCTATTTATCTTCCACTCTTTAAACATAAAGTATCTTAAAGATATTATATCTATTAACATCTTAAGATATTTTAATAATCAAAATTTAAAAAAAAAAAAACACAAAAAACAGAAGAAGAAAAGTAACGACGCGGCAAAAAAAAAAATAAAGAATAAAAACTTTTTTTCCAGTTCAATTTCATTGTATTTATTTTTGAATTTTGAATTTTGAATTTTTTTTATCATGGATGGTGCTGCGATCGTACGGCGGTCAAATTGTGGTAACAAGATTTACCAGAATTTTGATTTACTTGTTGACAAAATGGTATATTATAAAAGAAAAAAAAATATATATAAAATCTAGATTTTACTTCTCTTTTATTTTCAGGGTTTTTTTTTTTTTTTTAATTTTTTTTTCATCAGTTACCGTTATTTTTCAGTATCGTAGATATGTATGTTTATGTGTATGTAATATTATGTATGCTATAAGAGATTAAAATATTTTTGATTCTGTTGAAATTATTGTAATTATTTTGTAAGTAGTTTCTAATTAAATTACAATGTTGTTATAGTGACGGGTACAGTTATGGAAAATAGTTTTGGTTATAGACTACAATTATCAGAAATTTTAATTAATCGAGTTACGAGGATTTTTATTTTGATACTTTTTTTTTTTTGAATATTTTTTTAACAAAGACTATTTTTTTAAATTCAAATTGGTGATTGGGAATAAGCCATTAAAGAATCGCATTAACTAAAACCTGTTAAGCTCTCAATCAAAATTTAAATAATCTTAAGTAAATTTATTGTTTAATATACTAACTGTTCAACTGTTCAAGCTAATAAGCCTTTCTACAGGGTGACAATATCGCAAAACGATTGATATGGTTTGAATGTTTAATAACTTTTTAAATTTATTTATATTTTTTATTATTTAAAGTTATGGAAAATGTACAGGAAAGAGCACGAATTTTGCGAAGCCGAAAATGGTCACCACTTGCGGGATATAATTTTTCTACTTAAGCTAAAAATATTCCCCATTAATATATACTGTATAACAAAAAAATAATAATAATATTTAACCATTAAATAAAAAAGTTATTAAACATTCAAACCATATCGGTCGTTTTGCGCTACCCTGTATAAAGTGTCGCGAAATGGTCAAAATTCCAGCGGTCAAAATTATTATTACATTATATATATAAATATTATTACATTATATTTATAACCATATTATTGAGCCGCGACCGGATCTTTTGTGACCGGATCAGCTGATTAATATATATGGTTTAAATTATAATACATTTCTTTATCTGTGAGTTATATTATTCAATTAAATTATTTGCTTATATTATAATAATAAAATATTAATTTATACTTTATTATTGATACAGAATTATTAAACCAATGAGGAATTGTAGTTACATCGAATGGAAAACCATATTTAATTTAACACTAGTCCCTCAACAAATAGGAAGTTACTCTAGCCGCACAGTGACATATAAATTTTTTAACAATTAATTTATTAATTTTATAGCAATAATTAATCAAAATAATTGAACATACATAAATCATTTTGATGTTAAATATTAATTATTTCACTTATGTATATAAAATTAATTATAAATAATCGATAAAAACTTTGAAGAAATAAAGAAAAAGTTAAAATCAAAGTGCCGATAAAATTTTTATAATTATTTGATTGGTCATATACGATCTATACTACATACAGTCTACAACGCATAACAAAACTCTTTTTTGTTTTTTTTTTTTAATATAATATAATTAAATTTTAGTAGTTTAAATATATATATATATATATGTATTTTCTTTTTAAGCTTTAAATACCTATGCGTCATTTTCATTGTTGATAAGAGGCAATTATCTACTGAAAAGCATGTTTTATTAACTGGTTTTCTACTTAATTTATTTTGCATAAAAGTTAATATACAAAAAAAAAATTCAGACAAATAATTTATATTTATTTTATCTTTAAAATATTTATAATTTTTCTTTAGAGAACATATTAACCCTTTCAAAACTAATTCGTTTTTTTGTTACCCAATTAATTTATGAACCTCAGAGTCTCTCCAATTATGGCTTTTATAAAGTATTCCTTGGTTAATTAGGGTTTAAAACCAAACGGAAAAACAATAACTGTTAATATACTAAAACTAATTAGTGTAATGTCCTATCTTTTAATAAAGTTTTCAAAGGGTTAATTTACAATTCACATATTATATGTAATATGTATGTAAATATTTTAATTGGAATTAAATAAAAAATTACATAAAATATATAGATTAAATTTTATTTTTTGTTCATCTCTTTTATTTCTAAAAAAAAAAAAAAAACAAAAATAAAAACAAAAAAAGAATAAAAAAAAAAACAAGATTTTGAATCCATTAACTTAAACTTATTACTGATTCCATTCAACATATATTGTTTAAAGCTCTTGTCTTAATAAATTATCATGTATAAGTTTATATCGGTATACACATATATATTCATATACAAAAAATATAATATAATATATATATAATTAATACTAAAAATAAAATGTTTTATCTCTTATTTTTTTTGTTTCTTATTTAATTCTTGAAAATGAAATTTCAACTATAAATCTTTAAAGTTTTAGGAAAAATGCATAAAAATCCATTAAAATAATCATAAAAAAAAACGATTTTATGCGTGTTGATAAACAAGTAACAAAAAATATACATATATTTAATACATTTAAATACAACATAATACATTAAATGCAACAAAACAATATTTTTTTAGTAAATAAATAAACCAAAAAAAAAATTAACTAACTAATTATAAAAGAGTCATGCAACACCATCATTATGGGACAAAAACTCTTTAATTGAAATATAGATTTTTTTAAAATACATAACCTCAATTTTATTCAAATTAATGAATCGGTACACCTCAAAATAAGGACAATATAAAATTAGATACAGTTACAAAATGACAATAATTAGTAGATTAAATAAGAACAAGTTTACAGTAACTTGTCAAAATCTCGATTTGATTTTTGAGCTAAAAAAAAATATTTTGCATATTTACAGGCGTGATTTTCAAAATTTATGATTTTAACTGTCAATGAACACAATTAAAATACGATTGGTTTTTTAAATAAGTTAAATGTTTTTACAAATAAAATTTATTTGAGATTGTATTTTATTTCTAAAGCCAAATAAGATTATTAGAGACTCCCATTAAAGAATCTATTATTATTTTAGAATTTATTAGTTACCTTTTCATTTCATTATTCGCCTCAAAGTAATAAAAATATAATGCAGTTACAAAATGATAATAATTACTATATTAAGTAAGAAATAGTTGACACTTTGACAGTGGTATGTTCATACCAGTTTGAATTTTAAGTTGAAAAATTATTTTTCATATTTATAGGCGTGATTTTCAATTTTTTATATAATAATCGTTAATAAACAATTAGAATTCGATTACCTTGTTAAATTACTTAACTCTGCCAATGCCGGTCCCAAGCCCGGATGAGAAAGGAGGAGGGGGAGGAGTACCAACCTCGTTAAAAAACCTAGGTTCAGCTGGCCCGGCTGATAGCACCTTGTGAGGGCTCCTGACGAGGATACACGTGAAAACCGGTCAACGGCTTCGGAGGCGGATGAGATGTAAGTCCAACGGCGAAGAAGGCGGATGAGCCACCCATATGGGATGCGCAGCGAAAATAGAGGAGTGGGTTGTAGTGTTGGCCTGGTAGCATAGCTACCTAGACTCCTTCCTGGAACTCTCTTCTCAAAGTAACTGCCGATAGTGCTGCCTTGTACTACGTGGGATTGGATTCCCAAAGGCTAGGAGAGGTAAACTCCGAAATTAAACACAAATACGAGTAGCGTCTGTACTTCCAAGAAGCGGCTATGAAAGGCGTCTGTACCCACAGTGGGCGGCCTAAATTGTAGATGTATCTGACCGTCCGCAGGGCATGTGTGCCTGTCAGATCTGAGCTTATGGCGTTATCATCCATATCTCTGGAAACACAAGAAGGTCTACTTTCTAGTATTCAAAACATGAAATCTAAAACGTGGAAAAATCGGTCCTCACGGGGTAACCTTCAAAATGAAGGAAATCCTCCTGTAGCTCCTAGAACTGCAGTAAATCGCACATCGGATGTGGGGGTGCGAAGAATTTCATGCAAAAATAGTGGAAATAAATCAAAGATAAAAGAATCAAAAACAAACGAAAGAAATCGCTCGCAACAGCCGACCTTCAATTATAAGGTTCGCACATTGATTGGGGCATGGAACGTCCGTACCTTGCTAGATCTTGGAAAATATGAGCAAGCAGAACGTGAAATGCTTCAAGCTAACATCCAAATAATGTGCATCAGCGAAACCAAATGGAGAGGACTTGGAGAACATACATCCTCTACAGGGAAAACATTCATGTTATACTCTGGCGAAGATGAACACCAAACTGGACCAAGAATAGGTGGTGTTGGTATCATGTTGACTACTGGCGCAAAGCACAGTCTAATAAGCTGGGCTCCTATTTCCAAAAGATTGATATCAGCACGTTTCAGATCCAGAGTAAGAAACATCACGATCATCCATTGTTATGCTCCAACCGAAGACGCAGAGGAAGAAGCGAAACTTAATTTCTACACCCAATTGAGTAATGCTTATGACAGCGCTCCAAAAGCCGATATTAAAATCGTCATAGGCGATCTAAACGCCAAAGTCGGCACGGAAAATGTAGGATTAGAGCGTGTAATGGGCAGGCACGGGCTGGGAACAAGGAACAATAATGGCGAAATGTTAGTTGATTTTTGCAACGAACGACAACTAACAATTGGCGGAACCCTGTTTCCACACAAAACTTGTCATAAAGTTACATGGGTGTCTCCGAATGGTCAAGTTCAAAACCAAATCGACCATTGCATTATTCAACAAAGGTGGAGAAAATCCCTCTGCGATGTTCGAAACAGAAGAAGTGCAGACATCGGAAGTGATCACCATTTGGTAGTAGCCAGTCTACAGTTACGCACAGCAGCTGTCCAGCGTAGATTGTTAAACCAAACCAGAATACCGAAATTCGATGTCAACGGTTTAAAAGACCCATCAACTTGTCGCAATTTTGTAAATAAACTTCGTGACAGAACCGCAACATCGAACAACTTAATATCTATAAACGACAGATGGGATCATATCAAAAAAGCGTTTATTGACACTGGTTTGGAACATGTGCCGAGTGCGATGCGAAGAAGAGGGGATCAATGGATGTCTCAAGCTTCATGGGATCTTATAGACCGGAGGAAGCAGCTGAAGAATAACATTAATCACCAGCAACATCAACACCAAAGAGACATCCTTCGCACTCAATATCAAGAAGCACATAAGTTAACACAGCGCAGTGTAAGACGAGATAGAAGAAAACATATGGAAGACCTTGCAAAGAAAGCGGAAACTGCTGCTGCCAGAAATGATGCTGCAGAGCTCTACAAAATCACACGGCAAATTTCTGGCCGTAAAAATAGAGCGCAAAAACCAATTGCCGACGAAAATGGCAAACTACTTGTAACGATGGAAGATCAACTGCGAAGATGGAGGGAGCATTTTTGCAAACTGCTCAATGATCAGTTTGTCGAACAGTCAACACCCGTGAGCCCCCAAAACCGCAGATCTTTTCGAGGCATTGACACGGGCAATCCAACCGTACAAGAAATCAAATCAGCAATCAGCTCATTAAAAAACAACAAGGCAGCAGGAATAGATGGTATACCAGCAGAGTTCTTAAAAGCAGACCCAGACACAACGGCATCTATACTTCTTCCCTTATTTCAGGCTATATGGGAAGAAGAAATATACCCGAGTGACTGGAAAGAAGGAGTTATTGCTAAAATACCTAAGAAAGGTAGCCTGACCAATTGCAATAACTGGCGAGGTATATCACTATTATCCGTTTTCTCCAAGCTTATGGCGAGAATAGTACTAGAACGCATCAAAGAAAGAATTAACTCAACGCTCAAAAAGCACCAGACAGGATTTCGTAGCGGCCATTCTTGTGTTGATAACATAAACACCCTACGTATCATTATTGAGCAATCTACAGAACTAAACTCACCATTACACCTAATGTTCGTAGATTTTGAGAAAGCCTTTGATCGCGTAAAGCAGGAGTACATCTGGAAATCCTTAAATAGGAGAGGAATTCCAGAAAAGATAGTAGCCATCATAAAAGCTTCCTATGAAAATGCAAGGAGCTACGTCTTGCACTGCGGACAGCTGACTGAACCCTTCGAAGTGCAGCAAGGTGTGCGTCAAGGATGCATACTCTCACCAATATTGTTCTTAACGGTAGTTGATGACGTTATGACTACCGCTGTTGGTGAAAATGAGAGAAATGGCATACAGTGGCATACATTCAAACGCCTAAGCCACTTAGATTATGCCGATGATGTGTGTCTAATGGCACATTCAAGTAGCGGACTCAACGAAATGTGTCAAGCCCTACATAACAACGGGATCAAAGTTGGGCTAAAAATCAATGTTGAAAAAACAAAGATTATTAGGACGAGCCGCAGCACACATCAAGCCATACTTTTCAATGAAGTAGTAGTAGGAGAAGTAGAGCAGTTTAAATACCTGGGTAGTATATTGACACCAGATGGAGGAGCTGAGCTTGACATTGAAAACAGAAACAGCAAAGGCCATACTGCATTTGGCGCTCTCTTTAGGGTATGGCAATCGAACGCAATCACCATGCGCACTAAGCTAAGAATTTTCGAAACAAACGTCAAAAGTGTCCTTTTATACGCCTGCGAAACATGGAAAGTCACCGCAACCATCACTAAAAAACTGCAGGTGTATATTAACCGATGCCTTCGTCGCATATTGAAAATCCGCTGGCCACGCATTATTTCAAACAGAGCACTGTGGCAGCAAACTAACCAAGTCGCGATCGATGTCGAGATCCGAAAACGGAAATGGCGGTGGATCGGACATACCTTGAGGAAAGACAATACAGAAATTGCAAAGCAAGCCTTGGATTGGAATCCTCAAGGGACACGACGAGTGGGAAGGCCAAAGAAAACATGGAGGACAACCGTCTTAGCTGAAGCAGGGTCACAACAGAAAACCTGGCTGCAAGTGAAGCGTCTGGCTAAAGAACGCGAGCGATGGAAGGAGTTTGTTTCTGCCCTATGCCCCAATAGGGGTTAAAGGAATTAAAGTAAAGTAAGTTAAATTACTTGAATAATTTAAAAAAAAATTATATTCATTGATAACTTAAATATATTTCAGAAATATCCTTAGATTTGGCTCCCAAAAGAGTCTTTAGAAGTGACAACCGACAATCCAATCATAGTATAAACGATACATCGTGAGATAAACGATTTTTTATCATGTTTAAGCTTCTCATAACTCCTAAAAGCGTTTTCTAATTATTTAATTAAACTGTTAAGTTTAGATATCATTCAAAAATTGAATTTAAGTAACATGTCTATTATAAAACGTGATCAATGTTATTTAATTTTTAAAATTTTCATTTTTCTTTTCTCACATTATTTTTTTTTTATATAATTTTTTTTTATAGACATATTTAATTGGCGTTTGACGTTGTCTCGTCACTTATTAAACATGTACACAACAACAACAAAAAAATATTTATATATATAAATATAAAATAAATATACTTCTTCGGTTCGGCTTCAATCATGTCGTTCAGTCATAAAATTAACTTTTATTGAACTGTGTGTAGAAAGAGAAGCAAAAAAAAATTAAATGAAAAATTTGAAAAAAAAAAAAAAAAATCCTACGCGACAAATCGATATTTTATATTTTTCCACGATTATATTCACTTAATTTTTTTTTTTTATATTTTATATTCTTTTCGTTTTTTTTAGGTTTTTTATTTTTTCATATAAATAAAAAAAATTATATATATTTTTTTTTTATCATAACGCCAGTTAATAGCTTTCTACCTACATTTAGTTAATGTTAAAAAAAAAACAACAACAATATAAAAAATAACCGATTAAACGAACAAAATGTTGTAAAGTGGTTTGATTTTAATATATATATGACATTATGTTTGGATTGGAATTGAATATTTAATAAAATCCATTCAAAATCAAAAAAAAAAAAAATATCTAAAGATTCTTTTTCTTAAAAAAAAAAAAAAACAAATTTAACATTTTGTTTTTGTTATATCATTTTAAAAAATGTCATAACTAGAAGTCATCAACTTTAAAATAGAAAAAACAAAATTAAATTTATTTAATATTGTCAATTAATATTTTTAATTTGGTTATTTTTGCTCGAGGGGAAAAATTAATTTAATTTTATAATTATTTTAAATATTTAATTTATTAAAATTTTTAAATTAAAATTGAAAGTCATGGTAAACGATATGGAACATAATATTTATAAATTATTAATAGTAATTGACAGGAATTAGTTTAATTTTTTAATAATCTGAATAATTATTTGATAAATAGTTATAAAAGATTATTATTAATTTAAATAATTATTGGTAATAAATTAATCCTATATTTTGATTTAATATACTTTTATTACTAAATTTAGAATATTAAATTATGACAGGCCTGGCCTGTTTATAAAAAAATCATGTGCTTGCAAATTCAGACAAATGTATAATATTTTTAAAGCTATATAAAAAAAAATATAGTTAAATGAATAAAATTAGTTAAATGAATAAAATAAATTTTAGAATATTAAATAAGGACAGGCCTGGCCTGTTTATAAAAAAAAAAAGTATGTGATTGCAGTAAAAAACTGTATCTTATTTCCAAAGTTATATTCTCTAAACATAACTTAATTGAATAAATTAAATTTTAAAATATTAAATTAAGACAGGCCTGGCCTGTTCATAAAAAATATTCTTGCATCTATGGTATCTATTTTCATTTAAGTTAAATTTTGCTGAAAATGCCTTAATTGATTAAATTTTAATTTAGAATTAAAACTGGCCTGGCCTGTTTATAAAAAGAAGCACTGCAGTCTTTAAATCACGCTGTGCCTTTTGAAAATTATATTATTACAGAAATTGACCAATTATCGATTTTATTGAATCAATTATTAATTCCAATTATTATTACTTTATTAATCCTCAACTATTCAACTACTTATTATACAATATAGATGGTGTTTTTTTCGCTATTTTAAACATTCTTTTAAAATTCAATTTATATTAACAAAAGTATCTTAAGTACAATTCAATAACATTTCTTATTAAATATTTTAGTTAAAAATAGATTTAAAAGTAACTAAAATGTGTAAAATTAAACAATAATCTATTGGAATGTATACTTATACAAAATACAAACATATATAGAGGTATATATCTCAATTCAAAAAATTCTTTTCTTCATTTTTCTCCCTCCATCTTCCTCTCTCTCTTTCTTACAATTATATAACAACAAGTACTTTATATTTTATATTTTTTTAAATAGTTAATTATTCCATAAATGTACATCTTTCAATCATCAAGGTTTTTTGTTTTTATCATATAATTCGTATTTATATGTACATATAGTACTTATTTGAGAAAATGAAATATTCTTTTAAATGCATGCCATCAATATTTTTTTGCCTTTTTATAGAATTCTACAACAAAATCTTAAAAATTACATACTTGTTAATTTATTCGTTGGTACAATTACAATTGTACAATTGTATGTATATATATACACAATTTTATAAATAGATTTATAAAATTTTAAGTAGGTACCTTATATAAAATCTGTGAACTATTGTTAAATTCCGCTGCTCAATATTCTAAATATATATGGTTATATACAAATAATAATGTACATTATACTATATGTACCTATATATAGGTATATACATATATTCAATTACAATTCTCAGAAATCAATTGATAAATTCAAACTAATAAAAAAAAGGAAAAGGAATAATAAAAGAACTAATAAGATCCCTTAAAGAAATACCAAAAATCCCTCATGGTTTATTTTTTTAAATCAAAAAAGAAAAAAAAAACGCAAATGGAAATCGAAATACCTTTATACCTACTAGACATAATATTACAGGTAATATTAATGTTGATAAAAAAGACAAAAAAAAAATAACAAAATACAAAGATCTTAAAATTTTTACTTAAAAACCGAGAGCTCATATCATATTCCATTAAGGAATTCTTTAGGTCTTTTTTTCAACCTATATATATATAGGCATCCATAGGTAATACTGATTATGTTTTTCCTCTTTATATCCAATACATTCAATATACAAACATATATACATATCAAATATAAAATATAAAAAAATGTATCTTTAAATATATGCAGTCGGTTGCCAAATTATTAGGTGGACTCTGAAAAAATAGAACTTCAAATTTTTATATGTACCTAATGAATGAATATTATAAATCCTGTAGGAGTTATTTCATTCAATTTTTCCAAGTAAGAATATAATCACACTTTTGGCTTTATGGTAGGGAGCTTAGATTCCGCGCAGATTCATAAGAAACTATTCTGCCACCTTAGGTAAAAATCGTTTTTCTAAGATTTCCTTTGCTGATCTAGCCTCATTGTTCCGTCTGTTCGCTTCTTATATCTTTCGAAAATATTACGGACACCACCATAATCCTTACAGGATGTTAGACATATTTACACTAGACAGAAGACAGAAAGAGGACGCCATATATGCATTGTTATATTTTGGAAATATTTATAATCGTATAGTAACCATAGAAACAAAATAAGAACAATAATAAATATAATTAATTCTATTGCAAAATCATCTAAATCATCAAAATTTTAGAACATTCGTACCATCCATAATAATTTGCAATCCATTGTAGTATATATATATGAATGATTCTCCATATATATATATATATTCTGCATAAAGCAGATATTCAAAAAAAAAACCCATTAAATAAACGTAAATTGGCGAACATTAATGAATACTCAAAAAAAAAAGAAAACGCACTTAACTTGTTTCCTTTACTTTTAACTTGATTTTTTTAAAAAACATTTTCTTGTCTTGTCCATCCATTACTTTTATTCACATCGAATCTTTGAATCCCTTATGTTTCTTCTCGAATATAAAAATTCTCGTATCATTCAAAAAAAAACCTTAAAAGAGCAACTCTTGAAGAAAATATTGTTTGTCATATTGTGCATTTCTTCATTAACCATTAAACATTTTATATTTTTTTTTCTTCTTTTTTTTAAATTCTTTTCCATTTAGATTTCTTCATTCATACATAAATACCTAATATACTTATATATATATATATATATTTAATATTAAAACAACTTCCTCCCGCTGGGCGCACTTGAATATAGTACCTCTTCGTATGCCATGGCGCTGAAATATTTTTTATTTTTTTTTTTTCCACATAATTTCCCGTCACAAGCCACAAAAATTAAAAAAAAAAAACAATAAAAATAAAATCAGAAGAATAAAAAAAAACACAGACATAATACCCATCCATATTTCAAACCTAAATCCTATATATATATTCAAGAACCACTTGAAAAGAGCTCTCTGAAGAATTGGAATGGAATTGAAAAGAAGTAAAAGAATTAAAAAAAAAAAAAAAAAAAAAATCTGAAATGAACTCGTCCGCCGTCCACTTAAGTATCTTGTATATATATATGTATATATGTATATACACATATATTATGAATGTACGAACTAACCATATTATAACTACCTAATATTGTATATTTGGTATTAAACATGTTACTTATATGAATTTATATATATATAATATGTAAATATATATGTTAAACATATATATATATATATTTATATCAATGGGTAAATATATATATATATATATACACAAAATGTTTAATGACAAAATCAAACCATCATATTATAACGCTTATAATAAAAAAAAAAAATGAACTTGAACAAGTCCATGTAAAAGTCATTAGTATGAATACTCAAACTTAATATTGGAATTATATATGTATACTATGCAGTGATGATGATGTCGATTGATCACGATTTTTTGAGTTTTTCTTTTTCATGTTTTAGTTATTCATATAAAAAAATGAATTTAATACAAATGATAAAGAAATACAGTAGATCCAAAATGTCTATACTCATGATTTTAATGTTTATACAGCAACTTACACAAAAAATTTATTTCATGTTTTATTAAAATTGCGAATATTTACAAAAAAAAAAATAAAAAATTAAAATCGTTTTTAATTTGACAGATTTTTATTAACCGCATACGTATACATTGTTTATATACTTTATATAATTAATCTTTTGGGTTAGAGTTTATATATCAGTTAAGGTTTGCATAACGGGATTAAGGATTGCATAACAAATGACATAATGGGAATTGCTATTATATTGTATAATGCCGATTTTGACATTTGAACGAATACTACACAAGTATTACTTCAGAGTGTCAAACGTCAAAAATTAACTAAGTGCTTCAACTAATTATAGTAATACAAGGTAATCGACGAAGTATTAGAAAATATTGTAGACGTCATGGCTTTGCAATATCAGAAACTAGACAGGCATATTAAACATCAGGCAAGCAAATTTCCACTGCAGCTGTCAAAAACCCTGACAGCTATTGTATAGTTAATATTAAACGACAGTTCAGAATCACATTTTGAATTCGATATGCAACAAAAGAAGAAACAAATTTAGTATTGCATATTATACAACTCATATTCTGTTAAATATTCTTATAAAATATTTAAAAATTAAGGGCTTCTGTCATTATTCCGGGTGTACCCGTTCTTCTCACTGAGTAGGTATTACCAGCTCATTTTAAAATATATTCTAAACTTTACTTAAAGTATGCTCTCTAACGATACTAAGCATATGACAAGCGAAATCGCACAACTGACGACTGAACTGATAATTGTATTACCTCCTTTACACTTAAAATACCTACCACATTAAAATAATAATTAAATTTTTCAAAAAGTATGTAAAAATGTATAAGTATTTTAAGTATATAATTACATATTATGTCAATCAACTATCTTATAACTTTATAAGTAATTCTTTTATGAAATTATTTAAAAAAAAAAATTTTATTCTGGAATTTTATTTAAAAAATTTAATTAAATTTATATATCTGCTAAATATAAAACAACTTTCTATAAAAAACTTGTCGTAATTTTACCTTTAACAATTATTTTTGAGTACTTAAACATGCTACTTAAATGAAAAACATTATTTACAATCACACATATTTAATTATAATTTGCATATTACAATTATCATTCCTGCGTTTAAAATGCACACCGTACATTTTTAAAACAGATTTCTATAATTTGGTTCCAATAAGTAAAAAAAAAAAGAAATAAAAAAGGAGAACAGAAAATATATACATATATTTTTTTGAAAATTCTCTGGTATTTAAATCAAAGGTCCTAATTAGTGGCAATAAAGGTTGGCTGGCAGCAACAATTGCTTATAATGTCCAGCGTAAATAAAAAAAATAAAAAATTCAAGTTAAAACAAAATTAAAATTAAACTATTAGGGTAGTATGCCCAATAATTTACCTTGGTATACAATTAACGAATTTCATTTGAAACTATCGTCGATCCAGTTTGGTATCTTAAGTTAAAATTTATTGAAGAAACTGCAGCTGAAGAAGGTATGAAATCCTTCAATAGATTATCAAGTATTTTAAACTAATAAGCTTACAACCTATCACTCTCAAACAAAGCCGTTAAACAGACACTAATCGATAAATCTAATTATTGGTTTTAACTAAACAAACTTCTAATAAAGTCTAAATAAAGCTGGTATCGCAACTTCAATTGGCGTAAAATAAACCCTATCAACGGTATATACACGAGGCAAATTTTAAATTTATAAATTGGTATTTAACTTTGTAAAAATTTGACATACGTTTGGCATTATTAGAGCATATATTTGTGTACTCTAGTTCATTATGACAACTTAAAGAAGAATATCACCCAGAAATGAACATCTCTATATAAACTTTATTAAGTAATAACCTTTAATTAACTTCTTTATTCTTTAAATTCTTATTTTCAATATGAATGCCAATTACATAATTAATTACCCTATTCAGGTTTTTTAACCATTTAGGACAAGAGAAAAAAAACTGACAAAAAAATTTCAAAGGATGTGGTCGATTTTTTTTTAATGTTGAAAGCAGATCATTTAAAAAAAAGAACAACTCAGCAGAAACAATATGAAGACAACAAGAAAAAAAACCAAGATTCTGTTGAAAAATGTTATTGTTGTTGATGTTTTCATTGATGATGATAAAGTTGATGAAATTGTAATTTTTTTTTTGAGTCGGTATTAAAATATATCGAAACCAGAGTAGGTAGGTATGTGTTAAAAGGATTCAAGGAATTTCAAATTAACAAAAAAAAATAAAAATAAAAACAAAATTAAAAGTCATGCATGCTTGATGTATACGTAAAATTAGAAAATTGCACCGATAATCATGATTTTATTGTAAAGTGTTGTTGTTGTTGTTGTTCTTTTTTTTTTTTAAATTCCATTTTTGGTCAACCAAAAAATAAAAAAAATCTGTTTTGTTAAAAATTCATTGAATAAAAAAGAATCAACCATTAAATAAAAAATAAAACTAACCTTTTTTCTTCTTATTTAACACGACGAAATTTAAGATGACGACAAGATGCTAATCTGAGATATTTGAGATTTAAGGGACGATGCAAAAGAAATAATATGTCCAGGATATAAGGAAACACCTTTTATGATTTTAGGAAGAAAACTAAAAAAACTGATTTTTGAATTAAAAAAAAAGAATTGGTAATAGAATTGCATTGCCGTCTTTATTGTTATTTGTAAAGCAGCCTTTAAATTCCTAACCTTTTAGGTTAAGTCAGAGTAAATGTATTGGTTTTTTTAATTATTATATTACAAAATTGACAGATGTTAAAAATGTAGCTCTGTGCATTTTTTAATTAAAAAAATTTCCAAGAATTTGAAATTTTGTTAAAGGCTTCTTAAAAAGGTAATTTAAGTGTAGGGAAATTTAAAAATATATTAGCTGTACATAAAAGATAGAGGATTATTATATATTAAAAACAGAAGCATATTTTGTAACGGTTGACATTTCATAACTATTTTTTTTTTATTTATTTATTTATTTACTTATTTATTAGGTGCCATGATTAGGTGCCTGTAACCTCTGTTTCTAATTTGAAATTTGGGATGACTTGAAATTTCAAAATGAATGTCATTAAATCAGGCTACTAGTACTCTAAATATACATTGCTGACGATGACGTTCAAATAACGTCTTGAAATGTCAAAAAATATTAAAAACGTGAGCACAATGCTATTAACATTTGAAATGATTGATGTAGTAGATTTTTACTTTTTCTTCGTTACCTTTATCACAGTTTCAATCGGAGTGTACAATTATATTTATTTTATTACAAATATTATTAATTTGACATTTCAAAGCGTCGCAGAAGCGTCATACGCACCTTCAAGTAAAGTTCCAAAATAAAAATTTAAAAATTTTGTTTAAAATTTTGAACCAATCATACAAATTGTACTAGAATTACTTAATTCCTTGATTATGAATTGTACTAGATTGGATAATGTTTATTAACTTTAATATAATCAAATATTTAATTAACTATTATTAAAATATTTTCTATATAATGCCTTCATATTGTTGCAAATAATTCTTTGTCATCCATCCTTCAATTTTTTTTATACAATCGTTATTCTTAAATGTCAAAACTTTGATTACTTTGTTTAGCAACATATTCTTTCAACATAAATAGTTATCTTATGGTATACATTTTTTATATTCTTATATTAATTAATAAAGTTTTGTTGCATCAATGTTGCATTCTATCAAATATCATCACAGTTATTTAATTTTTTTTTTTTTTTTTATTTTTAATTTCTTAAAAAGTATTTAGGCGCATAGTAATCGGTTTATTTAAACATTTTTTTTTTTTATTTAATTTGAAAAATGTTGAATGTTGAACATTGATTAGAGTATAGAAAAGCAAAAACCAAGAAAGAAAACAGCTTCATCATTATTTCATTTCTTGTTATTTCCTCAGTTTTTTTGATCAGTTTATTTTATTTTTTTTGTATATTTGTTTGTTGTTTAGTTGTTTGTTGTATAAGAAAATAACATTTTTGTTACTGCACCCACTGTTTAGGTTTAGGTTTTGCTGCTTTGGCATATCATTATTAAGAAAAAAAAAAACAACAACACAAACGAATTTAAAAAAAAATGTTTAACCACTGAATGTAACCACCAAAAAAAAAAATTAAATATAAGAGGATAAGTCATTAAAACAACAAGAAACTACTTAGCATTAAAAAATGGTACAACATCAAAAAACAACAAAACAACAAAACAAGCCAACATAAAAATCATTATTAAAAAAAACATACAACAAATCAAACGAAAGAGCAACAAAATAATACAAAAAAAAAAAAACACAGAAAAAGAGACATACAAAAGTTAAACGACAACATAACACAAATAACATTAGCGCAGCGCAGCGAACTTGCTGAAGAGTAGCAAAGTAATAAAAAGTAGCAACAATCATCGTCTTATAGTTATTTTATTACATTTTTTTTTAAATATTACAATCATTGCATACTTGTTGTCTAAAATTCATCTTTTACTTTTTTGTTGTTGTTTTTGTTTTTATTTTTTTACCTTTTCTGCGCCACACCAAACAACGCAATCTATAGATTATACACAAACAAAATAATATAAAAAGTGTACTGTTGCAGTGTTTTAACAAAAAAAAAAAAAAAGTATTGCCTTTTATTTTGATCAGATTCAATAATCATCAATATCAATATTATCAACATACCTTTAAGGTAATGATTGGGAACCGTCGCCAACATTGAATATTTGATTTTAGTTTTTTTGCTTGTTTTTTAATTTTTAAGTGAATTAAATTTTATACATTCTCCTAATGTTTATAGTTTCATTTGATTGAAATTTTCATAATGAAATACTAATTGAATTGTTCATAAATAATATATACATATGTATATATTAACATATAATACTCAATAAATCTTCTTAAGAACGTTATAGAGGAACATAGGCTTCCGAGCTTCTTAAGTTTTCAATGTCATTTATTTTAAACCTGAAGTTCATTGATAACGTGACACGCCACTATGTTGTGCTAGGTTGTCATAATAGAATATTGCAGAAAAAGCCCAATTTATTTTTGCATTTTTTTATAATACGCAACAAAATTGCTATGGCAACTATTATGAAATTATTATAATTGAAATGTTAAAATGAAATGTCGCACTGCGATTAATGATGGTAAATCAATTAGACTGCAGCTTCAGTTACAGAATATAATTAAAATTCAATCCATAATTGACTTACTATTCACATTATACTTAGTTTCAAGGACATATTTAATTAGAATCGGATTCAAAATTGACTAGTAAGTAAATCTTAGTTTCAAGCAACGTTGTTCCTACAAAACATCCTTCAACTAACATCCTTACATCAACTTAGATACTCACATGATATTTTTGTCTAACTTGCAAAAATTTCTTTAAGTTACCCAATATTTGAAACAATTTGCAATGAAACTTATCTACGAACCCCTTTATAATTAGAAATAAATCATTTTAAATTTTAGAACAAAAACTAAAAAAACAAAACTTAAAATAAAAAAATTATCTTAAAGGCAACTAAATTCCAGGAATTATTTAAAAATGCATCAGCAACAACCTGCTTAAACTAAAAATTTAAAAACGAACCGAACCAGTCTCAAAATACATTATTTTTTTTTTGTACATATTCCATTATATACATACACACAAACTTGCACAGGTTTATCTATCTATTGATTCAATTCAAGTTAAAGACAAAATAAAGACAAAAACAAAAATTATAATGTATTTGCTATTATGTTTTGGGACCTAAGAAATCAAAAAAAAAATACAAAAGAACAACAAAATCAAAAGAAACGAAACCCACCTTTAAGAAATCAATTTGATCACCAAACGAAAAATAAGAACGTCCAGCAACAAAACAACCAGAAAAATAAAAACAAAAATAAGAGGAAGAAAAGAACAGAAATGCGGATGATGATATCAGTAATAGAAGATGATCAAAAACGATAAGCCAAACCATCATCTACCGCACTGATTTAAAGAGAAAGGAACTTTGGAAAAAAAAAAGAAAGAAATGGAGTATATTATAATATTAGTGGATATTTGAATACAGATTAAAAAAACTATTTCTTAATGAATATTACAAAGCAATTTCTGTTTTAGAATTACCTAAATTTAATAGTAAAAATCCAAATAATCTCTAATTCATTGTAATGAATCAGTTAAGATTTTAGTTTGTAGCATTCTTACAATCAAAGTAACAATTCAGAGATTGATTTCTTTTCGATGCCTGATGCATAAGAAATTACACTTAAATATAAATTATATATAATTTTATAATATATATATTTTAAAAACATTATATAATTAACTAAAATTAAATATAAATCTTGAGATTAACTTTTCTTACTTTAGACAATGGAGCTTCAAAAAAAGAGCTATTCAATAATCTAAGAATCGTCTTCCCAACGATTATAAAAATGATATTTAAACTCTAAGAAACTCAGTGGAAGAATTTTAATCCCGGTAATGATCCATAAGAAGTCATGAAAACAACACAACACAAATTTTTTTTTTAGAAATATTGAAAGAATGATCAATAACAGAGCTACAGGAAGTGCCGTTATAAATCCCTCAAATGAGGAAGAAAATTAAAAAATTAAAATAATTAAACTTTTCATTTATTTTAGTTTTTCCTAAAAAAAATTTGATGAAAAAATGAAACCGTTCCATTAATTCCTGGTAACCCCACGCCGTTCATCTCATCAGACGGTAAGGACACACTGTACAATACCAATTTTATAAAAATATTTCTTATATGAGGAACTTAATTTTTGAAACGCCATTTTTATCAGTTATTCCCTACAGATACGGTATACCATATTAATTTTGGCTTGATCATTTAAAGGTATTCTCATAATACATATTTCGGTTCATCAGTCTATTCACCAGTACAAGTTACAACGAATTATGATGCACTTTCCAAAACAAAGAATTAAAATATATATATATATATATATACTTAATTATCCATAATATAATGAACAATATTGGCGCAGTTGGTTTGGGACTGATTTTGATTAAAAGTACCCAGTATTGAAAATCTAATTTGGGAAAAAAAACAAAACAAAAAAATTGAATTGATTTTTAATTTAATATTTTTATAAAAAAGATTCAACTGCTCAGCAGGATATTAGGTCACAGCAGGATATTTTAATTTTTTTTGAAAATATCAAATTATTAAAAATTTTTATATTATTTATAATGGTAGGTATACAAGTATATAACAGTATATCATATGTAAATATATGTATGTATGTATGTTAAAATATTTATAAAAAATTGAAGAGGATTTAAAATGACATCCGCCGATTTAATTAGCCTTAATTTATTTCCGTGATTATAAGAATTTCTGGGTAAACAAAAAAAGAACCATTGGATCCCATTGAGAATTTTACGAGACTTAAAATCGAAAAATGCATAGGTATATATACATTTTTATATTTAAATTTGGTTTTTTGTTAAATAACTTAAGATTGATTTTTATGAAGAATAAAAAAAAAATATTAATATGGAGAGATGATATATAATATTATTATAAAATTTTTTTATTATTGCCATAATGAACAAGTGCATTCTGAAAAGAGATGTAACATATTGCTATGTTAATGGATAGCTTAAAAAATGATGGAGTATAAAGGGTATAATAAAAAACTATATAATAAACAAATTTTATAGAAACTTAAAATTTCCATTAGAATTGTAATAATAAATATTTGAATAAATATATATTTGATATTTGACTATTAAAGTGGGCTTTATAACTTTCTAGGTTGGGGGTCACAATATTTTATCTTGTATTTTTATTACATATGTATATTGTTTTATGTTAATAATTAATTAAAAGTTAGAAAACATAGGTTTTAAAAGTATAATTTATAGACTTAATAATAGATTATTTAAAATTTTCTAATCCAATGTTTATATTTTGTAAAAAATGGATAATATTTGATAATAGCAAAATAATGCAAAAATATTCATAGAAATACAAGTTAAAATATATTCTTTATATGTATATATATATATATCTTAATATAAATTCTTTTAATTGTATAAATTCAATTTTTTTTTATTTGGCATTTAAAAGTGAATAATTCATTTAAGAAATAATGAAAATTTTAACCGAGGCTTGAACAAAATATTGGTAATGATTCAACAAATAGATTAATAACTAATGCAAAAAACAAAACCTTTTCATAATACAGGCCTCGTTAAAAACCAATTTAGAACGATGTCAACTTAAAGCCAATGCTAACTTTACCAAAAGATTAATTGAATGTGAAAAACAATACAGAAATCAAATAAGTAAATAATCCCATATTCCAACTTTTCATCAATTGTAAAAAAATTCTTCTTTTCCCTAAAAATAACTTTTATTGTAAAAATTGCATGACTTCATAAATAAAATCGAAATTCAATACAAATTCGAAAAAAATACTAAAAAAAAGAACAACAACTTATTGAATTAAATTGAATTAACCTTTCCATTTATCCCCAAAAGATTTTGAAACTTAATAGGAATTTTTAGGAAAAAAAAAAAACCGGGTTACATATTATATACAACAATGTACATTTTACAAATATGTATATAAAAAAAATTGGAAATTCTTTTGAATTAGTAACAAGAGATTTCGAATTAAAAAGTCCGCAAGTATATAAAGCTTAAAAGAGAAACCAATAACTATAAAGTAACTATAGCAAGTACAAAACAAAAACTTATTACAAATAATTCGTTTATTATTAAAAATACAAAAAACAATAGGAAAGCATAAACTAGTGCAGTACAAAACAAGATATAGAAAATTCAGAAATTTTACAAGAAAATTCGGATGAAGATGATGAAGAAAATAAACACGCAAAACTACCATTAAAACAAAAGTTTTAGTCCCTATATATGTAATACATATATATACACGGGCTTAAAATATTCAATTTTGGTTTTTTTTTTTCAAGACATGATGAACGCACGAAATTTACAAATAATAAAAAAAAAAAAATGTTCTAAAATCTATTTAACATTAAAGAAAAGAATGTTCATGTAAAACATCTCGATTTCGTTATTATCATTTTTTTTTTTTTTGCCTGGCTTAACTGCAATGCCATTATTTTTTTTTTTTATGATGTTGAAAATGGACAACAACGATATTAAGAACTGAATATTGTAAGTTTCCTCTGTTTTCTTTCTTTTTTTTTTTTTGGTTTTTAATTTTTAGGTTAATTTCATCCAACATGATCACCCAAGATTGGTTTGTTGGTTAAAACATTACCAAACCAACATTATAATCTTTTACGTATACTAAAAAGAAAAAGAAGAAGAATCAAAGAAAAAAAAAGTCAATTTTCGGTTCTCATCTCTTTGAATCTGAATGATTTGATTCTAGTGAAAACCTAAAACCAAACACGCCAACAATAATCAAAAGAAGAAAAACAGAAGAAAAGCGAAATAAAAACTAAAGAAAATTACAAGTATAAACACAAAATAAAACAAAATCAGTCGAACAACAATAACAGCAACAACAACTGCAACAAACAACAAAAAAATAACAAGATCTCATGATGATCATCATTTCATGTTCAAAAACTGGTAAATATAATGGTTAACCTCGAACTGATGAATGTTGAACACAATCCTATATATAATGTATCTATATTTTTTAATACAGTGTGCCTCTTATAATTAACTGGACCCTTAAAATAGCTAATTATAGGTAATTAATATTAGGTTTCTGAAGAATTATAAATATTCAAGCACAAAAATTTTAAAACGAAGCTGGGTTAATTTCTTATACTAACTGGTCCCTAAAAGTAGTTGCCGTAATTAATATTAGGTCGTAGGGCAATTAATAATACTCAAGCCGGGTATTTAAATTTTAAAACAAACCAAGGTTAATTTTTAAGTGTTATAGCTATAATTGCGCAATATTAAATACTTGCAATATCGAATTTTATAAAGAAATTGAAATATAACGGTAAAACCTCATTTTTGTCGTCGAATTTATTTTTAACTTATTTTCACTGTATTTTCCACCAAATCTGAACACTCTGTCTTCGTTTTTTAATGTAATAACATTTTATATACATCAATATGCAATATAATGATAAAGAAGGTCCTCATTTTCAATGATGGTAACATTAAATTTAGTTTCCAAATCAAGAAAAACAAAAAAAAAAGCCGGATTATTGGTTAGAACCAAAACTTAAAATTTTTTTTTCTTAGAATACAAAAAAAAATCAAAAAAATAAAACAGAAAAACTTAATATGTTGGTTTTTTGAATTAAACTGAAAATGTTTTAAATTGAAGTTGGAGGTTTAATTTTTTTTTTTTTTTTAGTTTTGTTTTAATGTGGATTTCCTCGAAAACCATTTTAAGATTTAAATATATATGTACCAAAATATATGTATGTATATAGTTGGTATTTTTTTTTTGTTATCCTCCTCCTGGTATACTCTTTTTAAGACTTTGACTGAATATATAGGTTTTTTATCATCATCAATATCATCATCATAATCATCATCACTATCATCAAAGTTGTCGTCTGGAATTTTATACGAAATTGTCTATAGTTTTTTTTTATTATTATTGTTATTATTATTGATTTTTTTGTTGTTGATTGTGGTTATTTCTCAACAGGATTAAATTCCATAAAAAGTTTCTTATTTCGATCGGAATTTTAGTTAAAAAGGAGTACACATATATACCCAATATTATTTTATATTTTAATGCATTAGAGAAATTACAGAGAAGAGTCCGTGGAGCAGTTTCATAAGATTTATCAATTTTTCATTTAAAATATTTATAATGATACTGGCGTTAGATTTGAAAATGTTATAATACAGATCTTATTAAAAATATTGTTAATACATACTTTAAAATAAGATTATTGGAACTATTCATAGTTTTTTATAGCTGATAAACTTTGTTTATATTAGTTCACTACAAATATTAGGCGCTATTGGTGTTATTTTCTTTATATTATATACAGTCTCCAAAAAACCGTCGCAGTTCGTAACGAATCTTTTTTTTTTTATAAATGCTTGGTAGAAATTACGAATATCTGTTCTAAAAAATTAAGGTAAACAAGAAATGTGATAAATTCCAATTTAATACTTTAGAATTGGGTAAGTTTACATAACACAAGCATTTGAAGCTCGTATAAGTTCGATTGCTAGCCAAAAGCTTCGTGTTGAAGATACCATCTCTTTGGTTGGCTTGATTATATTGTAAGATCTTTCTTCAATTTTTAAAACCCCTCCTCGTTTTTCCCTTTGTCCTATACATAATTTCTAATTTCCAATCCCATAAACTGCTTTCATTAAATCCTATCTTCAAAATCAAACAGTTCATTTATATTAAAGGCTTAATTCGAGTTTTAGTTCATTAAAACCTAAAACTACTCGCAGGTACCTTCCTCGTTCACCAAACCTGGAACACTTTTGATATTTTCTATCCTATAAAACTACTAAGAAATATTTAAAATAAACTTTTTTAAAAAACAAACATGTACCTAGGTTTCTAAATTTCAAAGTATACCAAACTGAAACTAAAAGGAAATTTAAAACAACAAAAAACCGAACAACTTTATTCATCAGCATAATGGTACCAAAAAAAAAACAAAAAACAACAAAAAAAAAAAAAACTAAAAACAAACAAGGCATTCCAAAATCTTAAGAAAATGCAGAGAACTTCATATTAAGGACTATCCGCCGACCATAATATCTATGCATGTAATATCTTAAATTGTATAGACTCATACTAAGTATACATGTTGCTATTGTTTTATATATAAATTTACTTATATTTATACTTTACTACATTTATATATTCTTATATATATATGCCTTTTAACTTTTAAAATCCATTAATAATATATATACATATTTTATATTTTAAGTATATATAAAACACAGGTTGAAATCTAAGAAGACCATATAATCAAATTAATGGCGCTTGAATTGAATCATCATGATTAATGATGGGATTTTAAAATCACAAGAATTGTATGTTCATGTTTATATATATATATTTATGTATATATATATATATTGCTACATATTTATTATACCGCCGAATTTCACGAAAAAAAAAAAATTAATTTCTTGATGACGAGATGATTACAGAGAAAACAAATATAAAAAATAATATCAAATCATATATGCATCTATAGATATATTCGTTTATACATATTATATACTTTACTTCATACATTATGTAAATTGGTTTGCTAAAGGCAATTTTCTTCTTTTTTGTTTTTTTATACTTCTTGTTCTCAAACTGATCCGAACAGAACTTAAATCCAATGTCTAAAATGGGTTATACTAATAATATTCATAACCATCGCAGTACCTTACATATTTATGTATATATGTATATGTATATCATGTTAAAGAATGATTTTTAATTTTTTTTTTGAAAGGTCTATAATTTTAAATATAAATAACTTATAAGAAATCGCTATATATAGTGAATACTTATTATTAAAATTTCCTTTCAGATTTTTTATTAGTATATATGTATATATATACTTATTATGTATCTTCTCATGTAACCTTTCAGCGCTTATTACTTTATTAGCTGAAAATTATAGACCAATTAATTATTTATTGATTTTTATTTACATATTTTATACATTGACGAACAGGACAGAGGTATACCTTACCTACCTATTATATACTTATTGGAATAGAAAGTTTTTCTGTTTTACATACATATATATTTATTTAAATACTGAAACCTACTGGTACATAAAACTTAAGCAGTTTTTGTATATATACATATATGGTATACGTTCTAAATAACCTATAATTCCCGATTTTATATTATGAATAATTATTAAATTCTGTTCCATTTTTTCCCCCAAAACTGAATGTTTGTTTTTGAACAGGATGTTTAATTATAACCTATATTATACCTATATTTTGATATGAACCTATCAATTATAAATTTATTTTTGACCTTATTAAAAAGATTTATTTAAAAACTCATGAAATTCAACTTTGATTCTATAATTATTTAATAAATTTTTGAGGGTTGTTTTTTTTTATAAAGCAAAGAATTGAAAACATAATCATTATAGAAAATATATATTGAGTGAAAAATATTTATGAATATTCATTTAAAAAATGTTCAATGGTTTCAATGACTATTCCAAATATTGATGACATTGTATTATTGAAGTAAAAAAGAGTTGGGTGGTATACAGTGATTAGAATGCCAATCTTTCATACTAAAAAAATAAAAAAAGATCAACCTAGGAATATATGAGTTATCATTACACAAATGTCAAATCTTTACCCTTGAATTATAGACAAAGGTGACAAAGTATCTTTGACACTTCGAAATGTCAAATAAGCATTAATTTGATGAAAACAATAGGCGTTTTTTTTTAAATCAGAGCATAGATCTAATCACGAACATGAACAGAGCATGAACAGAGTATGCTAAAAACGTTCAGATTTAATAAAAAAAAAACACGATTTGAAAAAACTGTCATTTTTATTTTAGTTACGTTTTTTTCAAATTTTCAAAAAATTAAATTAAAAATGGATAACTCAAAATAAACTAAACATTTTGACTTTTATTTTACAAGTAAAATCTTAAACAAACATCAAAATATCTTTGTATTTAATTTTTCTCAGCCGTGCTCGATATATTTCCACAGAACACGTATAGCACGCTCTGATTTAAAAAAAAAAAAAAGCACTTTTGACAGTTTTTTGACAGATCATGCACTGCTCAGATTTAAAAAAATAAAATGTCTAATATACACAATTGAATTCAATATTCGAACGATTCTCACAAACAAATCACAAATTATTATTTATAAAAAAAAAATTAAGCCGCAACTGGCAATTTTGTGACCGAATAAGCCGAAAGAATAACGTGATATTAAATTACAGTTTGTTCGCATTTTTTGACATTTCAAAGCGTCATAGAAATATCGTCTCCGTCAAATTAATATTTATTTATATTGATAATACTCATTCATTAAGTAATTATTAAAAATTAATAAAATAAATTAGTACAATATACTATAATTATTTTAAATTAAATTAAATTTTATCACCAGTCAATTCATTGAACAGAACTAAATATATATTTGTAATTAGTGCATGTAAATTTTAATATATATTAGTATTTGTATTTAATATAATATGAAAAAGGTGCAATACATATCTATACTTATTTCAAATTTTATTATTTTAAGTAAATATATATCAATTAAATAACTTTATAAGTAAATTTAAATCAATTAAATAACTATAAAAAAAAAACAGTTTCATTCATGATTAAATTGATTTTTTTTAAAATAAGCCAGAAAAAACATAATAAAAATAATTAAAACGAGGAAGAGTGTAGTAGAGTAGACTGTGTCAACTCTGGGATACCCGTATGACCGTTATATAAACATTATATCATTATTATTATAAACATTAATTACTTTTGGTAAAATTTCAAACATACCAGCTTTATTACGTGAAATATAATGCTCATATAAAAGAAGGAGTTGTATGGCAGCTACTCGAACTCACTGCAACAGACCATCCAAATTTTGCAGAAACTTTGGCCTTAAAACTAAACTACTTTTGCCAAAATTTCAAACACGTAGCTGTAATAGGTACAGAGAAATACTCATATAAAAAAGAAGTTGTATGGCAGCCACCCGAACCCATGGACCAAAATGGCTGGATTTAAATAGCGATGGCGGCTATTGCAAAAAAACGAATTTGCGAAAACTTCAAGATCCTAGCTCCTTTAGTTTTTGAGTTATCGTGCGGACGGACGGACGGACGGACATACATAGCTAAATCGATTTTTTTTTCGATTCTGATCCGATCCATACACTTGAGTCTATATCTACCCCCTTCCTCCCCCCTCCTTCTCTGCGTCACAAACGTAATGGCAAATTTATTATACCCTTTGACTATATAGTCATACGGGTATAAAAAGGTTTAAAGATATTTAAAAAAGTTTTTTTTTTTAAAAAAAAGATCAGAGACAAAATGAGGAAATTAACACTTTTCATTTTAAGTATTATTTTGTTTATAAGTATATTTATTTATTTTTGTCTCATTTTTCATTTAATTTTTTTTTTGTGTCTATTAATCAAAATATTTAATTACATTTTTATTTTTTATTTTTTTCCTAAAGCTCAATTTTGTTATTTTAATTATTTATTTTTTTTTTTGTACATTTTTTCACTTTTGGAAATAAAACTTAAAATTATATTTTTGTATATTTTGTTTATACTTAATTGTATAGCACAGCAAAATCGTTTTATTTTGAACTTGTGAAAAATGTCAACAGTACGTCTTTTAAAAAAGTAACGGCTTTTTTTTTGAAATTTTGAAATAATTTATTTGCAAACACTTTGAATTATAATTATGTCATGAAAACAATAATAAGGTAGAATTTTGCTTTGTACGCAGATTAGGTGGACGGGTTAAATTTTTCTTAAATAAATTGCTATTAAATTTAACAATAGCTTATCGCTTTTCTGTTTCGTGGCCTGGTCACTTTAAAAAGTTATTTTTAAAAAATCATACGCGCAAGGCCTAAGAGCGGATACAAAGCCTGGGAAAGATTCATGAAAATTTTTTGCAAATGCTACATATCATTGAAGAAAAATTAATAAAATTAATGTTAAAAATTGTTTTTAAAAAAAATCCCTATAAACCTAATTAAAATAAAGTTGTATTCAGGGTTTTTTAACATTTTTGATTTTATTCAAATGACATATAACTGTTAAGTAAATGTCACGTATATGCCCAGAGATTAACTAAATCACAGTTCGTGATATTTGTAAAAGCGGATATGGACTAGAAATGTAC
The DNA here is from genome assembly GCA_963082915.1 of Dolichopus griseipennis. Lineage (NCBI taxonomy): Eukaryota > Metazoa > Arthropoda > Insecta > Diptera > Dolichopodidae > Dolichopus > Dolichopus griseipennis. The sequence goes on from CAUJBZ010000275.1 coordinate 57,448, forward strand.
TCGACACATTATATTGTTATAATTAGGATTGATCCTAATGAATTCCACAAACCATTACCAAATGAAATAAATCTTATAACATGTATAAAATCTTATGCTTTGGCCACAAGGAAATTACATAGGTATTTTTTTACGTATGAATAGCCGTATAATATAATAATTATTCTCAAAAAGGTATTTCATTGCTGCCAAACCTTAAAATTTCAATTTAGATACAATTTTACTATTAGTATATTGATATATTGATATAATTATTTAAGTATTTGAGTTGTCTGTAATTTTAATTATTTCCATATCTGTGAGTTATATTATTCAATTAAATTATTGTTTCATGTATTGTATTTTTTCTATTTATATTATGTTAATTGAATTATATTATAAATTATATTATGTGAATGTATTTTTTACTTTTTATAAATATAATAAATGCCAACAACTCCTTTCTTTTAAATTTTCCAATCTAACCTCAAAAAATTTCTTTTATTTTTTTATATTGAGATTCTACTATACTTATAAATACATCTAATAGATCTATTTTAACTATTATATTTTAATGTGCTATACATAGTTATATTTATTGTTGTTGCTGTTTTTTTTATTTTTAATTAAGATGATACTAAGTATAGAATTAACCTTTTTAGCAATTGTTTTGTTTTTGTTGTTTTTTTTTTAATTCATTGTTAATAATAACACTTTCAAAAAAAAAACTAAAAAATAATAGAAAAAAATTTGATATTGTCGCGGTTTTATTTTTTCCCTGTGTTATTTTATTTTTTATTTTAATTTCGCTTATTTGTTTTATATTGTATTTTTTTTTCTTGTTTTTTTTTTTTATTATTTTTGCTTTTGTTTAATTTTTGAGATTATTTCCTGGCGGCTGGCGCCAGTCGTAAATCCACGCAAACACTTTGTATATTATACTTGATTTTTACTTTTTTTTTTAGCTTTTTATTTTCTAGATTTTGTTTTTTTTTTTTTTGTACTTTTGGCTGCGAACTCACAACCTTTAATAAAAATAAAAAAAATAAAAAAAAAATTTGCTAATCATTGAATAATATACAAAATACTCTATTCAAATTAAAAATTGTTGTTTTTATCGGCTATAGAAAATTTTTATACTCTAATACAAGTACTTAAATAAAATTTTAATTAAAGGTTGTGAAAAATAAAATACAAAGCAAATAAAAACAAAAACAAAAAACAAAACAATATTACATACTACCTATTCAGATACGCGAAATTTATTTTGCTAAAATTTTATTGAATTTTCCAAGCGATTTTGTTGATGTGAAAAATAAAATTTCATTTCAAATTTTTTTAAATTGAAATTTAACATGAATAAAATGTTTTCTTTGATACATTGTAAAATTTATTTATTCATTTGCTATTTTTCCGTAGGTATTATGGTATTATGACCTTAATTCATGATTAAATATAATTTTATTTAAAAAATTTAATGAGTATTTAAACAAGTTTGATTTTGAACAAATTTTTTGAAAAATGAATCGAGGGAACTTTTGAACGGGAGGGAACATTGAACATTGTTATTAATATGTTTTTTGACCTGCAAATGGCAACTGGCATCCCTAATCTAAGAAATATGGCTTATAGAAAAACACATTTGTTTTATGATTATATTAACCAATTTTTCACTTTATCCTGCAAAATCCATACTTTCTAACCCATTTCCATAAACTTCTTTCCCCACCCCAAATCGAAATACTCTTAAATCCCTATCTTCCCTAACCCAAACTGTAACTAAAATCCCTAAACCAAACTGTACATTTGTATCACAGGTCTCTCCTTAAAATTTTATTAAAAATGTGTTTGATTTTGGCGTGTTAAAGTTGGACACTACCTAAAGTAACTGCAAACAATTCCTAATGGCTGCTTTTGAAGCTTTTCACATGCTCATAAGCGAGACTTTTTTAATAAACATTTATTGTACGTAGATCCATATTCCACAAGATCCTCAACTCTAATCAAATTGCCCTTTCTTGGCAATTGCCCTTTGAGGATTTCTTTAACTAATCAACACTTTTTTGAGTTAAAATCAAGTTTGGTCCAATTTCCAATCTAAGATTGCAACTCTTCAATTAATTTTTATAAATTTTCTCAATATAACAGCTAATATTAATAATTACCATTATATAGAACAAAAATTGTTGAATTAATTTTATTCATAGTTCATGTATTTATTTAATTGCAAAATTAAAAAATTTTAATTTATTTAATAACAATTAAATTAATATTTTAATTTAATAACTATATTTATTATACACATTTTTTTTTTTTTAATTTCTAATAAATTAATAATGAATTAATTTAATTTTTATTTTTAAATTAGAATTAAATAATAATAATATTTTTTTTATTTTCATTTGAAATGAAATTCACACTATTGTTTATGTTTAATTTTAATATCTTTTAATAAAATCATTTAAATAATTGTTGTATTTAATTACGGAAATAATTTAAACAAGAATATTATTTATTTAGAGGCGCCACTTATTTATGGCGTCAAATTTATATTTAGAATAAAAAATACTTATATATAAAATAAAAAAGTAAATAAAATAGTAATTGTATTTAACTTATATGGAAAAGTATTGAATTTTATTATATTTATTTTAAAAATTATCAAATTAATACAAGGTTTATTTTGTAATATTATAACTAATTCTTTTCAATTTAAAAATAAATATTAAATGATATATTATTAAATATAAGATATTAAGAAAGTATTATGTACATAAAGTATTTAGAGAAGGATGTATTACATTGTATATTTTAAGTTAGGTTAGGTAGGTTTGGTATATTATTTATTTAAAATATATTATGTGACATACTATAGAAGTATGTCTTAAATAACCTTATCATTCATAACACTATATTAAATTGGCAAAGAGAATTAATTTATTAATAATTAATATAATGTTGAGATGTTGTTGTTGTTGTTGCTGTTTAGACGGGGGGGAAAGCAAGTCTCCCTCACACCTAGGCCTTGCGGCCCGTTGTGCACCCCCGCTCTCAGAGTCGCTCGTAATACTTACAGCGCCTCATTGAGCCATTCTATCCCCTTCATGAAGCTTATCAGTTTACCCTGGTCTAACTCCCTTACCGTGCTGAAGTCATCCCAGTACGTTCCTCCTAAGGTTCTCAGTCTTAGGTTTTCTAGGGTTACAATGTTGAGATAGTTGACATTTAAACAGCTACTTAAAAAACCGCTGTATAAAATATTAAATAAAAACTTGTAAGACTCCGATGCAATTGCAAATTTTTTTAAAACATTTTTAATAATTTTTAATTGGCGCAGCCATGTGAACTTATATTCAAAATAGTTTTGATTTTTTTTTTTGCTTATTTTGTTTTTTATTTTATTTGTCTTTCATTCGATTGCTAATTTCTATTCTATTACCTTATATATTTCATATCTATACCTTGGAGATTTTTTTCCATCCATTGAAACTGTGCGGTACCCAAGCCACTCATTGAAACTGTGTGTGTTACTTTGGATAGTAGGGGACTTTAACACACCAAAACTACACCCTTTTTGAACCAAACTTTAGGAAGGAGCCTGTGATACAAATATACAGTTTAGTGACAGGGATAGGGGTATGGAAAGATTTTTGGATTATGGAGGTTTGGTATTTTTAGATTGTGAAGATTTGGGAAAATTTGGAGGAATATCAAGGAGAAAGATGTTAATATTCTTCTTAAATTTAATTAAGTCATACACATACAAAATACCAACTTTAGGGAAAATATTGGACGGAATATGTTTCCACAGTCTCGACATGCGCATAACAAATTAATTTCCATAAGCTGGTGTTTATAATAATTCATTTATATATTTTACATTTTTAATTTCAAAAACAAATCACCTTTAGATTTTTAGAACACAATATTCTTTAAAATTCTCAGTATTGGTATATGAACTCAAAATAAACAAATAATATAACTAGATAATATTAACTAAATGTCAATTTTTTCCAAAAAGACATTTTATCAAAAAATATTCTAAAACATAGTAATTCTATTGAATTTCAAATATATATTTTAATTAGATAGTAATTAGTTTTTTTTTTCACGACTTTACGCACGTTTAAAAAAACGTATAACTTTATTAAGATTTAAATTAATATTATTTTAACTTATAAACTTAACTAAAGAATATACCAGTTATAAAAATATACTTTTATTATTTATTCACATCAACTTTTATAAAACTAATTTATATATTTATTAAATTAATTAGTATAAATACTTAAATAAACGCAGATATTTTTTTTTGCAGATTAGTTCATTAACACCTTTGTATTTACATAATTATATATAGGAACAGCTGATATACATATATATAATTTCTACATATAATCATCGTCAGGTACAAATGTAAATAATAACTAAATTTTAATTAATAATTAAAGACAAACAAAGTTAAGTATTTCAAAAGTTAATTTTAGAATTTAATTTTTTGTAGAACTATAATATATTTGGACTTTAAACTTCATATAATGTGTTAATTATTCGTTATTATCAGTACGAATCACTAATTCTTAGACTATATCAAATTTACTATTACGTTTGTGACGCTGTAGATGAGATGATATAAATATAGACTCAGTCATCTGTTCTAAATCAATAATAAATCTGAGATACACATTAGAGTCACTAAAAGGCGCAAAAGGTTCGAATTAGACCATCCAAATATTCGAGCTTTTCAACTATTC
>CAUJBZ010000276.1:0-16779 GCA_963082915.1 Dolichopus griseipennis
ACGCTCATACAGTGCTTTTGCTTTTTTGTTCGGTAAGCATTTTTTTTTTTTTTTGTTTAAATTTTTAATATTTTGTACAGTAAAAAAAAATTTTGTATTGTAATTTGACCTAAATATTCTAATTTTCGTTAATTGTTCTTACACTTTTTTTTTTTTTTAAATTCTGTTTAAAATTTTAAATTATGAATAATAGTATAAGATATTTTTTTTTTTTTGTTTGTAAAAACCTTGTTTTGGTTAATGAAATAAAATAGAATAAAATAAATGTTACAAATTTTGAAATTAGCTGTTAACCCTCAAATATTAATGGCATACATTGTTCTTTGGCAATTCTTTCACAAATCTAAGATCAGTTAAGGAAAACGTTCCCTTCCATAAAATTTAAACACACTGAAAAAATGGTTATGGATGTATTTAATGCGGATGACAAATTTGAAATAGTAGCAAACGAACATAATAGGGCACATAGATCCTATAAGGAAAAACTATTACAAATACTCGATGAATATTTTTTCCTATATTTTAGAACTATTTTTCTATTTTTAATAGAAAAGCTTATAAACGCAAAATATGCAATAAATGTATTTCCAAAATACAATTAAAAATTTACACATTTTCATATAATTCATTTAAATATAAAAATAAATTTTACATAAATGCAGCAAGTACCTTTGAACATAGCTGAACCACTTCAATTAAGTCTAGATTTCGGAGACACATAGGACATAGGAAATATATTCTTTGGCTTCGAAATTAAACTCGACCACAACCAATTCCCATGGTACTTTCATTATTTCATTTTTGAGTTATGGTGTTTGTAAGATATATGTTTGTTAGTCCTTGAACTTTTCAAGGGTTCCAGGACCCGAAATTATGGTACGATTTCGCCCATATGCAGTCCCGTCATACTTTCAATACTAGTTAACCCTTGTACACAATTGGAACGCTCTATCTTAATTTTAAGTTACTAGTTTTATTAATTTCGATGATAAGCTTTTACACATTGGGGGGTCTAAGAGAGGTTCTGAACCACCACTCCAATTGATCCCAAATTAGGGGGGCACGCAAGAAATAGTAAAGAACACCCTTGTGGCAAATTGGAAGCTTCTACATTTGTTTCAAGTTACTATCCTTATTAATTTCGAAAATATGCTTTAAGGGCCTAAGAACTGAGTGGCTGGTCCCCGATCCACTACTCCAATGGGGCCCAAATTTCAAAGACACTTACGAAATAGGAAGGGACACCCTGATACCAAATTTGGAGGTTCTATCTTCATTGGTTTCGGAATTATGCTCGTTTGGCCTAAATTCGATCAAAAAATTCTAAGTTCCGAACCCATTGTCCAATCCTCACCGTACGTAATCACCGCCGTAGTTTCTCTGCCAATAACCTACAGCACAAATTTCATGAAGATAGCCTCATTAGTTGTTGAGTTATCGTGATTTTTTATATATGTTCCTTAGCCCTGACATCGATTAAAAGGTCCGGAATCCGAACCGTTGGGCTGATTTCGCCCTTATATAGTCCGCGCTGTACTTATAGTACTAGTTAACCCTTGTACACAATTTGAACGGTCTATCCTAATTTTAAGTAACAATTTTTAGTAATTTCGATTATAAGCCTTTAAAACTTGGGAGGTCTGAGAGGGGTACAAAACCATCACTCCAATTGATCCCAAATTAGGGGAACACGCAAGAGATAGTAAAGAACATCCTTGTGGCAAATTGGAAGCTTCTACATTTTTTCAAGTTGTTATCTTTATTAATTTTAAAGATATGCTTTAAGGTCTTCGGAAATGTGTGGCTGGTCCCCGACCCACTACTCCAATGGGACCCAAATTCACAAGACACTTAGGAAATAGGAAGGGACACCCTGATACTAAATTTGGAGGTTCTATCTTCATTGGTTTCGGAATTATGCTCGTTTGGCCTAAATTCGATCAAAAAGTTCTAGGTTCCGAACCCATGGTCTAATCCCGACCTTACGCAATTCCCGAAGTAGTTTCATTACTAGTAACCTACAGCACAAATTTGATGAAGATAGCGTCATTAGTTGTTGAGTTATCGTGATTTTTTATATTTGTTCGTTAGCCCTGAAACCGATTAAAAGGTCCAGAATCCGAACCCATGGGCCGATTTCGCCCATATGCAATCCCCGCCGTACTTTCAGTCCTAGTAACCTACAGTTAAAATTTCATCAAGATAGCTCCATTATTTTTTGAGTTATCGTGCCTACGGACGGACGGACGGACGGACGGACATGGCTATATCGACTAAGGCGGTCACGCTGATCACAAATATATATACTTTTCCATATCTAGCTCGCTTCCTTTAGGTGGTTACAAACACCATACCAAAGTTAATATACCCCTTTACCTATTCTATAGGTGTAGGGTATAAAAACCATTCAGAAAAACTCCAATCCGAAGTTAAAAATAAATTAACAATAGCTCAAAATAAAAGCCTACAATACCATAATAGAAATATAGATAGAAAAAACATTTCAAACCGGAACAAAAGCTTTACTAAAGATTAATAATAGATTAGGAAGTAAAATCAAAAATAACTATAAAGAGGTTCAAATTCTACAGGATCTAGGTTCGACTGTTAAACTAACTGATGGTCGAATCATCCACAAAGACAATCTCAAACCATTTTCCAATAATTTACAAACATAATAGAAGAAAATTCAAATAATATCGTCATTTTAATTTCAACCATGATCTAAAATAGAATAACAGCTTTACGCCTAATTAATATAATAAACGGTATTGCACTTTCAAAAGTGAACATTGCAAATCAATTAATTTGAAACACTTTTAAATAAATAAAACAACTGATCAAAATTTTTCAATATCAATTTCCGATGTAATGATATAGTTAAAAGTAAAAATTACAGTTCAACTAACCAAATTAATCACGTTGTAAAAAGTTCCGATAGTAAAAGAAGTTTATGAGCACGAGTTTTATAGCATTTGGATTTACTACAATTATCATTATAATAGTCGCCGTTACTTTCATTACAACAATTAATGCCATATGATAAAGTACACGAACCGAGGACGCTTCGTCTTAGAAAGGGATAGTTAACAGGGTTAACATACTTTCCAATTTAATAAATGCTTATCTCCTTACTCTTACTTTATTTTATTTAGCATTCTCACTGTAATCGTTGATTGAACTGTGATAAATGATCAGATTTCTCTTTAAATATTTATTACAATACAAAGAGTAAATTTAAATTTTTTTTAATATTAATAGTTAACCGTAAAATATTACCACATGTAAAATTCTTGTTTTATATCGCATGATTTTTAGTTTAGAATATTAGAACGGAATTCAATTGAGTTGATACCTCAAAACTGTATAGTTTAAGTACAATAAAATTAATAAAGAATTATAAACTTCGAAAATAATTGATTTAGTAATTTTAACTTATATATTTAATTTTTTATATGAAGAAAAATTAGTTTAAAATAGAATTTAATCATAGGATTCAGGAGAATACTAAATCTTGTGAGGGGGGTGTTACGTTAGTAAACTCCACCAATATTGACATGATTTGAAAACATAATAAATTAAAGCTATAAAACAAAAGTTTACGTGTTTATATTTTCGAAATAAATATTTATTTCATTGTGTGTTTTGCATTCGTTTTTTTTCGTCATCGCTAGTAAATTCCAGCCATTTTGGTTCACGGGTTCGAATACCTGCCATACAACTTCTTTTTTTTTTTGCATTTTTAATGCATTACTCATTTCCTATTGAACCTGGGTGTCTGAAATTTTGCCAAAAATAGTTTAGTTTAATGGCCAAAGTTTCTGCAAAATTTGGTTGGTCTACTGCAGTGCGTTCGAATAGCTGCAATACATTTTCTTATTTTTTATGAGCATTACTCTACACCTAATGAAGGGTGTCTGAAAATTTGCCCAAAGTAGTTTGTTTTTTGGCCAAAGTTTCTGCAAAATTTGGTTGGTCTGCTGCAGTGCGTTCGAGTAGCTGCCATACATTTTCTTATTTTATATGAGCATTACTCAACACCTAATGAAAGTTCCTTGAAAATTTGACAAAAGTATTTTAGTTTTAATACCAAAGTTTCTGCATTGCGTTCGAATAGCTGCCATACAACTCCTCCTTTGATATGAGCATAATTCCACACCTAATAAAGCTGCGTGTCTGAAATTTTGCAAAAAATATTTTAGTGTAATAGCCAAAGTTTTTCCAAAATTTGGTTGGTCTACCTTTTGTTTGTATGAGCATTACTCTACACCTAATAAAGCTGAATGTTTGAAATTTTGAATATTATGGTCATAGGGGTATCTCAGAGTTGACACAGTCTACTCTGCTACAATCTTCCTAATTTTATTGTTAGATTGTTATAGCTAGTGGTTTTATTAAAGTTAGTGGAATCACTATGATTTATTTAATTATTAGAGTTACTATGGAAATTTTTAGTTTTTGATTTAAGACACATAACATCTAGCGCTTGTTCGAGAGATGTAGTATTTCTGCTAAATAAAATATAATGCATTTCTTCGGGTAATTTATCTTTAAAAATTTGCAAGCCTGATTCGATATTAGCTACTATTATTAAGCCAACAAATCTACCGCGAAATAATCAACAACCGCATCCTACGATGATATTGAGTCAACTTATTTCACCATATTGCGGATCGATTCATTCCTCAACCCACCGCAAGATTGTTGACCACTATCTCTCTGTTAGAGGGTAGAATAAAATTTTACAAAGTAACAACTGAAAAATGGGATCAGTTTTATTTCTCGTGCAATTACAATTAACATTCGGCCATCCTACATATTCATTCTTGGTGGAACATATAATATTATTCAAAGTAGTCACACCAATATATAAAAGCTCGACATACAGTCACAACCTTTTATCCACATGACACACAGTAATTTTGTTTAATTACACAAGTTCAATAATCTTTGACAGACAGTCATTTTATATTAGCATACAGGATCAATAATATTTGGCTAACAGTCATTTTGTTAAACTACAAAGGCTCAAAATCTTTGACACACCGTCATTTTGTTAAACTACACAGGTTTAAAAATTTTTGACACAGAGACATTATATTAAATCACACAGGCTAAATAGTTTTAACACACAGTCATTTTCTTAAACCACACAATTTCAGTAATCTTTGACACATAGTCATTTTGATACAAACCAATTGAATGAATTTTCATATCCACGTACACTTTAAGAGAACGACCTGTAACAAATAAATTTGAGGAAAAAACCTGATACTCCTCAATTCTTATCAATTATATATCTATTTATTTAAATTAACCTCAGATTCTTTACAAAACAACAAAATGTTTTTCAAATCAACTAAGTTACTTATAACAAGTAAAGAAACAGTAAGTCGGTGCAATCGACTTAGAAATACCCAACACCTAATCGGTTCTAATTAAATTAGAAGTCTATAAGTCATTTTAAAACCATAAAAGCTTTTACTAGTTTGAACTTAAGACATAGCTAATAAAATTAATTTTATAAAACTAAAAACATTTTGTTAGTTATAAAATAATTAGTTATATATTTCAAATAATAAAAATTTTTATTAATTTATCTGTTAATATTAAAAAACAAAAGAAAATGAATGTATTTATAAAATGTAATTACAAAATAACAGTTTGTTATTACAATATTTACGTGGCGAGAAGGGTCATGTTAGCTCATCACTAGCGAAAAATTTAAAAATAAATTTGAACACAGAAGCCATAGATGCCTTTGAAAAGTTAAAGCAAATTGTTTCGTCCGAAGACCCATCATGGAGACCCATCACGTTTATATCGAGAACGTTGTTAAGAACTGAGGAAAACTATGGAACTAACGTGCGAGAACTGCTTACCATAGTGTTGGCTCTCCAAAAATTGTGACATTATTTAAATGCTTGTAAAGGAATCCATATTTTTACAGACCATCAGCCTTTAACGTTTGCGATCTCAAATCAAAGTTCTAACTGAAAGCCGAAGAGATGGACGGCAATTATCGAAAAGTACTCCCCAATATATCATTATTAGCCTGGTAAAGAGAATATGGTTGCAGATGCTTTATCTAGGCAACTAATGCATCACACACAGAAAAGTACCTCATCCACTTTTCACAGGGAAGAGTGTTGAAAGGCTGTCATTTGTTCAGTACAAAACCCTGTTAATTGTTTTCGAAATCAAATAGTATGTCAAAAAATGATAGAATTCGTCAACCCGTCTGTCACAAATGGTATTACTTGCGATTTACTTACCCTAGCAACAATTCAAAATTGCCTGAAAACTAATTTGCAGGTATTAAATTTGTTCACTCAAAGGGTATTGTCATTGATATTACGGACAAGGACAAACAGATAGAAATTATAGCTAACGAACATAATAGGCCCCATAGAAATTGCAATGAGATCGTGAAGCAAATATTAGGATATTATATTACTTCTCCTCTAAGCGGAAACAAACGCAATATTTTATAGTGAATTGCGAAATTTGTCATCAAGCTAAATACAAAATACATCCTATAGAAGAGCTTAGGTGAAACAAAAAATTGGGGAAATATTACACATCGATATTTTCTCAATGTCGAGCAAGTTATTCCTGACATGTATCGATAAACTTTCAAAGTTTACTATCTTGGAATCGATTTTGTCACACTCGGTAGTAGATATTGAACCGGCCTTAATAAAAATTTTGAGTTTATTCAAAAACACCAGACTGATAATGACGAACAACGAAAGAGCTTTATGTTCTATGTAATAATGAACCAATTCAGATATATACGCGCATTGAGCGAGTTAACAACATTAAACACTATTGAGAAAAATGGAACCAAACCAAAATATAATATTGAAATAATTCTTTCAAGGAGTAGAGCTGTAATTGAAGCTCTTAATAATATAATATATTCAATTACACTCACCAAAATTGACTTAGTCAATCCAATTTCATTAAATAATTTTGAAATAGCAGAATTAATAAATATTCACCCATCTCTTAGCCTAGCCGAAATAATGTTTGTATCAGAGTTAAAAGTTTACTTGAATGATTTTGTTGTAAAATATTTAATTAAAATTCCAAAAATGAAATCTATTTCGCACATCCCATTCTAGTGTATCGTAACTTGACTTACGATATGCTAGAATAATATGACCATTTGAAAGATAATTACAAAGACCATTTTCTGTCAAAATTTCATAGTTCTACGACAACTCCCTCAAAAGTTATAAGAAAAAGAAAACATACAATATTTTCAAAAACTCCATTCTTATGCATTGTAAGTCAACTTACAATATAATTGAACGGACAAAATACAAATCACGTAGTCGTAAGTAAATATACAATAATAATGACTGGATCTTCTGTAAATGTTCATGTAATAAGTCGATTTACGATAAGATGTGAATGACTTTTTCTTTTTTTTATTCTTTTTTTGCTTTTGTAAGTCGTAGTTACGATAATATTTTTTGGCAACTAAATTTAATTATTATATTGTAAGTCTACATACAATATACATGTTTGGATAATTTCCGATACAAAAGTGCGCCAAAAAAATTTAAGCGAATTTTTTGTCTTTCTTATAAGGCAATGAACAAATGAACGAACCTTTGCTGTCGAAAACAATTATTAAATAACGGTTTTTTAACGTATAATTTTTTGTGCTTTTTGATTTTATCTATTTAAAAAGTGGTTTTATATTTTTAGTGTATAATAATTTTTTTTAAAGCGATATTGTAAGTCTCTAAATATTTAAGATATCTCCGAAGTGTTTTTATTAAACGTATTATTTTAATATCTTATTCAAATAAAGTGATTTATATTACTAAAATAAATTTATAACATAAAAATGCATCGTGGTTATTTAATGGTCAATGCTGTAAGACAAAAGCAAAAAGGTCAGTTTTTTTCACTGCAAACTAAGTTTTTAAGAATATTGTTTTTCCAATAGGGTTAATAGCCAAAAAGAAATTAAATTTTGAAAATATTTTAATGCAAAATGAAATAGATGATCGAGATCATAATCCTGTTATCAATATTGATGAGCAAGTTGCATCTTACAATCAATCTACGCTATTTTTCGATGAACGTGCAGAGGGTAATATACCTAACAACTTTAATTTTTTTTATTTCAATTAATTTTATTAAAATTTATTTGATACAGAAATAATAAACTTATCTGTCATAGAAAAACCAAGTACTGGTGCATATGGCCAGCTATCAGAATCTGGTTAGTATTTATTTTGGTACGAACGTAAAATAAGTAAACATAAACGGGGAATATTTTAAATTCTGTAAATTGAAATTCAAAAGAAAATATAAAAAATATAAATTTTATGATTTAATTTTTTTGACGAAATATGAGCCTATTCTTTCCTATTTAGTTTCTTCTTTTCGTTTCTTTTTGCCACATTTTATTTTTGCATATTATCAACAAATAGTAATACACAATAGTATGGATACACAATAGTATGGATACACAATAGGATAGGATGGAAATCTCGAAGGAGATACCCGAGGTAAATATTTCCGAAATGTATCAGAAATTTCGGAAAGACGAAAAGAAATGGTAAAAGAGCATATTAATTCCTTCGCGCCTATAGAATCACATTATTTGCGAAAGCAAACAACCAGAAAATATATAGATTGTAACTTAACAATTTCACAAATGCATAGACTATATTTAGAGTGGCTTAAAGAACGTGACAACACTGGAAATGGTGCTACATTAAGGCAATATCGAGATATTTTTAATACATGTTTTAATATTAGTTTTTATTTCCAGAAAAAGATAAATGCAATGATTGTTCCAAATTTGAAAATTTGAATGAAACAGAAAAGGAGAACGCAAAAGATAAACATAATTTACACCTTTTCTCCAAGCAGAAAGCAAGAGAGCTAAAAGAACAAGACAAAATTAAAGCAATAGAAGATAATACAGTCATGACGGTTTGTTTTGACTTTTAGAAGATTTTGACTGTCCCTTGTGAAAATACTAGCATATATTATTACAAGAGAAAATTATGATTGTTTAATTTTACTTTATATGAATTAGCTAGTTATATGAGGTAGCTAGTTTCCTTCTACAATTTATAGAGTCTCAAACTGAAAGAGATATTAAAACATTTATTTTTTATTCTGACAATTGCCCCGGGCAAAATGAAAACATATGCTTTTTCGTATTTTACGCTTGGACTTGTAAAGTGATGAATATTGATATACAACATATATTTTTGGAGAAAGGGCACACGCAAAATGAATGAGATTCCATTCACGCTTTGAATGAAAAAACTAAAAAAAGGAAAAAAATTTATGTTCCGGCGCAATGGTATTCTCTTATTCGAAATTGCAAAATAACCTAACCAAAGTATATTGTTCACGAAATTACAAAAAACGATTTTTTACACTTTGTAAATTTTACAAATTTTGTTAATTTAAATAAAAATGAAATGAATATGCAAATAAAATGGAGTAATATAAGAATTATAAAAGTTAATAAAATGCAACCAAATAAATTGCTTTATAATTACTCATTCGATTCTGATTCATTTTCGTCTATCATTTTATATAACGAAGAAGAAAAAACTCGAAAACAACGCAAAAGAGTATTGGGGTTGCCAAACAATAAGCCTACAATTCTGTACACGGAACCTTTAAGAATATCTATCGTAAAATATAAAGACTTATTTGAATTAACAAATTTTATAACGCAATATTATAAAGAATTTTACAAAAATTTGCAACATACTTCTAGTGAGGCAGAAAATCTAGAAAATTTTGAAGAAGATTTCGGAGATAATAATATAATCTAAAATATATAAAAACCTGTAAATTCAAAATTATTTCAACTTTATTCAAATTCTAAACATATCATTATTCTCAAAAACTATTTTATTTCCAAAAACTTTAAATATTCTTATTAAATTCAAATACTTTCAAAATAAAAGAAATTTAATTTTAATATATAAATAATAAGTAAGAACTTAAGAAATTTAAATTAAAAATTTAGAAATTTAATATATACATTACACTGTTTAAAAAATTATTTTGCATTGTAATGTTATGATCAAAATAAAGTGTTGTATGTACAAACAATAATTTCTTCATAATTTACTGTAAGCTCTTTATCTAAAATCAATATTGCAAGACTATTATCAGAATATATCTAAGCTTTTATATCGTAACTTTTTTAATGTACTCTGATATTATTTTTTTTTACATTGTAAGTATACTTACAAAATTTCATCTGATAAATGTTTCCAAACATTAATATCGTAACTATATTGACAATACAATAATGTATTAAAAGTCCAATCATTTGTATTGTAACTACACTTACCATATTTTATTTTATATATCTCTTCAAAACCAATAGGTCCACATACAATTGTATTATTTTTAAAATTGTTTATTCTAGTATATGGTTTGGTTAAATAACAATTCCAATTGATGAACCGTTAACTTGGAATGTAAATATATTTAAAATAAATAAATTTTTCTATCATTCAAAAAAATAACCAGGTTTGTACCTAGCGCATAAGCGAAGAACGAAACGAAATTAAATAAAAAATCTTTGAAACGCTCTTCTAAAAAATGTATTTTTTTAGTTACGATATAATATATATACTAGAATGAGATGTGCGATTTGTAAACATATTGAAATCTTGTCTGTTATTTACAAGAATTCTTTTGTAAACTTAGAAACTTTAAATAACTGTAAAAAAATAACGGTACCTTATTTGGAAACTATGTCAAAAGACGCTTTCTTGTACATTTCATTGTGAACACTCTTTTGTTGACTACGTAATGAGAGCGGAATGAGAGCGAAACGAGAGCGTCATTGTAGATAGGCTATAATGAATAATAAAAATATATTAACATAGATACAAACATGGGCTCATAATAATATGGCAATTATGGTAGAAAATCTAATTAGAAATATTACTGTCATTAATGAAAATATTTTTTAAAATAACTTTGTTTTAATACATTAACCGTAGGCAAAATACGCACACGTATTTTCATGTAAATTTATTATCTATCAAACACAAAGTACAAATAAACTTACATTAGAAACATTATATATTTACCTAATATAATATCTGTGGTTTTAATTAATAAGATGTTAACTGCAAAATCGTAATTTAAATAAGTATTTTCGGTATGTTAATTTGTATTGTTATTTTGAAAAAAAATTTAAGAAAACTTGCAGTTAATTGGTTATTCGGCTTGTTAATAATAGCATTTAAAATAAACTAAGTATGCAAATTTATAAAGAACTACTTTTTATGTTGAATGGCATTAAAATGTAAAAATTGATGATTACATATACATTAGACATCTGCACAAACGTATTCAAAATCGCTTTCAAAAATTCTATAATAAGTAAAACTTTTTATATTATGTTTTGAAAGCTTTCAAACCAAATGTATCCATTACAAAATTATTATAGAAGAGTAAATGAAATACAAAATTATTGTAAATAGAATGCATATGTATTTGTTTAATTTTGTGTACACCTAAACAGAATATTTATAGTATGTATTTGTATTTATATACCGAGTACACCAAATATAATAAAAAAAATTGTAATATGGACAATGTATATCCAGTATGTACTATATCAATATGTAATATATAGCTTTTCACTGCTTTGTTTGTTTTTTTATCTTCTTTTAATTATCTTTTTTTCTTTTTCATTGTATTTAGAATACTAGGTATATTGGTGTATTTTAAAAGATTTAGAATGATTCAAATTTGATTTTCAATAAAAATTTTCAAAGTATTTATGAAAAATAAGCTTTACAATATTCTGATTTGAAAAAAAACGAGTAGAATAAATATAGTTAAGTTGTAGTTTGAGTATACACCATATTTAAAGCTTTTAGAACGAATGTGTAGAATTAGAATACAGTATTTGAATACATTCGATAATTTTAATAAAGGAATGTATTTGTACAGATCTCTAATATGCATAAATATATTGTATTTGCATCAATTCCAAATTCCAAAACAAAATTATTTCGCAAGCATTACATTTTGTATTACGCAGTATTCTTCGATTCTACTAAACACATACAGAAAAATAAAACAGAAACAATTGACTAATATTATAATTTCTTGTTGCATTTTAAAAATTTGAAGTTGAACGTATCCTTTGGTATGTTTTGTATGTAAAGTTTGAGTTCGATACTCGTTATAAAATAAAAAAAATTTTGTTTTTAACACTAACATTTTTGTTATTTAAAAACTTATAATTAATATAAACTAAATAACTATATAGATTATAGACCATCACTTACACAAGTTAGTAAGAAGGCATTATTAAACTGAAATTTATATTTTTTTGCTTCAAATATTTCGTATGGCTCCAAAATGTATGGATTGGCTTAAAAACTTAAAATTTTTTTTTGTTCAATTGAATTGTATCAATAGTCTATGGTTTTACATTATCAAAGTCACGTATATTAGTTCTTAAAAATTAAAATTTTTAAAGAAACTATCCAAATAAATAAATTTTTTTTCTAATTATTTTATTATTTCAGTTGAAGTTAAAAAAAAAAACAATTTTTATCTTGTGAAGAGGATTGAACTTAGATCTTTTTACACCCGAAGCCACTTCGCTAGAGGTTAGCATAAAATCCTTATAAATTTATGGTCAGATTTCTAATATTAAGAATTCTTTATTTGGCAGACTGAAAAATAAAACCATAGTTGCAGGAAAGTTCATATAAAAGTATATAATAACAATAATTTCAAATGTAGAATTTAATTCCGATACATGGAATTTTTTGAACTGAACTTTGATAACAAATTTGACGGAATAATAGCGAATAACATTTTAATACCTTTACAAAGTATAATAAATTAAAAGGATAATTTTAGAATGAACGGATAAAGAATCAGTCAGTCGGTGCAAACGACTTAGAAATACCCTACACCTATTTGGTTCACCTATTTTGGTACATATTCAAAACTTTTTATTCAATTCAATAAAATTTTACACACATGCAGCAATTACTTATTTTCAAGATTTTTAGCTGTAGTGCAATTACTGTTGAATGATTTAGTTCCCTGGATTAATTATTTCAATTTTAAATAATTTTTAAATTTATTCTCTTAATATAAAAGTTTATATAATTTGATAGCTTTTAATGTTAATTAAAACCATTAATGCTTTCATTAGCTTTTTATCACAAAATTAAATATAATACATATTATGTTTTATAGTAAAATTCTTAGCCTTTTAAAAATATAAAAGTGTTAAATAAGAAAGGAAATAGGAAATAGTGTTTCAAATTTGTAGTTTATATCTTTATTAATTTCAAATATATACTTTAAGGTCTTGGAAGTAGTGGGGGTGGTACGCAAACCACTATTCCAATTCAACCAAAATTTCACGTACACAAAACAAATAAGAAGAAACACCTGTGCACCAAATATAAGGTTCTATCTAAATTCGGTCAAAAGCTTCTAGAATTCGAACTCATTGTTCGAACTCGACCATAGCCAATTCCCATGTTACCTTCATTAATAGTGACCTAGAATATAAATTTCATCGAAATAGCGTAATTAGTTTCTGAGTTATGGTGTTTTTAAGATATATGTTTGTTAGCCCTTGACTTTTTAAAGCTTCCAGAACCCGAAACCATGTTACGATTTCGCCCATTAGCAGTTCCCGTCATACTTTTAATACTAGTTAACCCTTGTACACAATTGGAACGTTCCATCTTAATTTAAGTTACTATTTTTATTAATTTCGATGATAAGCCTTTAAACCTTGGGAGATCTAAGAGAGTTACCTGAACCACCACTGCAATTGAACATAATTTAAGGGAACACGTAGGAAATACTAAATAACAACCTTATGCCAAATTGGAAGCTTCTCGATTTGTTTGAATTTACTGTCATTATTATTTTCGAAGATATGCTTTAAGATCTTCGAAACTATGTGGATGGTCCCTGACCCACTCCAAATGGTTCCAATTTTCGAGGGCACTAAGGGAATACGAAGAGATACCTTGATACCAAATTTGAAGTTTCCATTTTCTTTGGTTTCTGAATTATGCTTGTTTGGCCTAAATTTGATGAAAAAGTTCCAGGATCCGGACCCATGGCCGGATTTTGCTTATATGCAGTTCGCGCCGTTCTTTCAATACTAGTGAACCCTTGTACACCATTGGAACGTTCTGTCTTAATTTTAAGCTACTTTTTTTATTAATTTTAACGATATGCTTTGAGGTCTTCAGAACTGTGTGGATAGTCTCCACCTCACTACTCCAACTAGTCTTAAAATTCAAAGTCTCTAAGGACATAGGAAGAGGCACTGATACTAAATTTGAAGGTTTTATCTTCCTTGCTTTCAGAATTATGCTTGTTTAGCTTAAATTCGATCAAAAACTTCTAGGATCCGAGCCCATGGTCCGATCTCGACCGCACGCAATCCCCTCCATAGTCTCATTACTGGTAACCTACATCATAAAATTC
Organism: Dolichopus griseipennis; assembly: GCA_963082915.1. NCBI lineage: Eukaryota > Metazoa > Arthropoda > Insecta > Diptera > Dolichopodidae > Dolichopus > Dolichopus griseipennis. The sequence continues at coordinate 14,500 of CAUJBZ010000276.1, forward strand.
ATGATTGTTACGCCATTAGTTGTTGAGTTATCCTTATTTTTTTTATACGTTCCTTGGCCTTTAAAACAATTAAAAGGTCCAGAATCCGAACCCATGGGCCCATTTCGCCCATGGGTTTATGCAATCCCCACTCTCGTGTATCAAATTTAGAGTTTCTAACTTTCAAAGATTAGCTTTTTAATTTTGTGTCTCTTAGGAGGTATTTGAACCACCACTGCCATTAAGTCTAAATTTCAGAGACACAAAGGAAATAGGAAATAACACCGTTATACTAAGTTTCAATCTTCTATATTTATTTCAAGTTACTGTCTTTATTAATTTCGTGTATATACTTTGACGTCGTGGTAGAAGAGGAGGTAGTAAGAAAACCGCTATTCCAATTCATGCAAAGTTTCACGAACACAAAGTAAATAAGAAGAAACACCTGGTTCTTAAATTTTAGTTACAATCTTGCTACAATCTTGTTTGGTTTCCAAATTGTGCTCGTATTGCATCAATTCGATCCAAAGGTTTTAAAATCCGAACCCATTATCCGATCTCTACTTAAAGCAAACCCCGCGGTTCATTCATTTCTAGTAACCGAGATTTTAAATTTCATTAAAATAGTGTCATTAGTTTTAGAGCTATCGTGTTTCTTGGATACATGCTCGTAATTTTACTTATTTCCAATTTTTAATTTCAATATACTTTTTCTAGTATTATATGTATGTACATTTTCTCTATTTATTAAATTTAAATTAGATTTAATATTACTATTTATTACTTTATAAATATATTTACCTTTAATATAATTTTTTAATATCTAATTCATCTGTTTTTTTTATACAAATACTTAATACTAGTTCTGTAATTATATTTGCAAAGAATTTTAAGCGCTTTATTCATTAAAATACCAATTTGATTAATATGGAAATTTGAGCACTGGCTCCAACTACATACATTATACCTTACTCTTGATAGTATATGACTATTATAGATAAGCTTGGCTGCATGCTGGGGAATACCGCCCCATTTTTTTATAGCTAATATAATTGGCATAACTTTTTTTCACGTTTTTGATATGATTGTCCCATTTCAAGTTATAATCAATTATTATTCCCAGATATTTAACCTTATCTACTCTTTCAATAATTGTTTCCCTTATTTTAAGAATAATATTTTCGCTATTTTTTCTTTGTGTTTTAAATAACAAATAGTTAGTTTTTTTAGCGTTAATGCAGAGTTCATTGTAATCTAGCCAATTACATATCACATTTAGATCCTTATTTAGTATATTTTAAAGTTCTTGTACTGTTCTAGCTTTAGCAATGATATTAGTGTCATCTGCATAAACGTTATAATTTGGAATAAAATTATTTTTCGGCATATTCATTATATATAAAAGGTACAACAGCGATCCTAGCAGTGAGCCTTGTGTTACACCTGTTTTTATAATAAGTTCATCGCTAAGCACTTCGTTCACTTTAACACACTAAGTCCTATTTGTTAAGTAACTGCTGAATAAAAGATTACTAGTACCTCTTATACCCAATATATCTAAAAAACTAAGTCTACGATGATTTACCAAATCAAAAGCTTTCGTAAGATCAATAAATATTGCACCGACGAAATATCCTTCATCAAGTGCGTCATAAATATATTCTAACGTAGCTGTTATTGCGGATTCTGTACCGCTGTTCTCTAAGAAACCATATTGATTTGGATCAAAACCAATCGTTTTTGAAATAAAATTTCTTATCCTTATATTAATTACTTTTTCATATACTATTCGATATTCGATATATATAGAAATTGGTCTATAGTTACCACATTCATCTTTAGATCCACTTTTATGAATTGGCAATATGTACGCTTTTTTTAATGAATCAGGGAATACTCCTTCTTCAAGGCATTTATTTATCAATGTTGCCAATGTTTTTTGATAACATTAACTAATTCCTGTAAAGCCCTTTCTCGTTATATTATCTAATCCTGAGGCTGCATTTCTGTTTAACTTCATAATATTTTGATAAATCTCTGGATCAGTAACAGGTCTAAGAAATAATGTTTTACTATTTCTTATGTGTTCTATAGTTACTATATTATTTTTTTTTATTCCTTTTTGCACATATTGCTTTTACTGATACTATTGTCAATTGGTAATCGGATAGACTGTTACTTTCTATTGTAAAATTAATATCATATTTATCATTTAAATTTGTTAAAATGTGAACAATTAAGGTATTGGAATGAGCTGTGTTTCTTGTACTTTGTGTTTTGTTTATTATACTATAACCAGTT
>CAUJBZ010000277.1:0-20939 GCA_963082915.1 Dolichopus griseipennis
AGTTTATTTAAGATAAGCAAAAAAGAACAAAAGAACGCTTTGTATTTTGATATTGATAGATATAATCATTATGAATATTATGATTACTTCTATCATGATTCATGATGATCATTATATGAATATGATAATATGAAGTTTATTTTGCTTAAGTTTAATATATTGGTGAATTAAAAATTAATATGAGATAGAATTGAAAAATTAGAGCAAGAGTTTTGAAAATCACACAAAAGATTTTTTGGATACTTTTTAGGTTCCCTATTCTTTTTGGTTAAGACCAGACCAAGGTTTCGGGGAGCTGCCACACAACTTATTTAAACCAATATGAACTTCTTCAAAAGTAATTATACCAGGAAGATGAAAATTACACACGGCTAGTTTTTTAATGAATCAAGAACTTAAATAAACTTTCAAAATGTTGCGCCTTAATTTTCGGGGAGCTGCCATACAACTTCTTTGCACCAATATGAATTTCTTGGAAACTGATTATACTACGAGGGTGGAAAATACACACTGTTAGTTATATAATGAATCGAGCACTTATATGGAGTTTCAAAATGTTACGGCCCCGTTGTCGGGCAGCTGCCATACAAAGTTGTCAATTCGATAACTGTGAATCTAATGAAGCTACGAGGTTAAAAGTAAAACTGGGCAGGTAAAGTAATAAGGCAAGTTAGTTGGCAAAATTGGACATCACTCGAACATCACTATGTTTTTTTTTTTATGGTTTATTTTTGTTTTTGTTTTTAAGCAAAAATGATTGTATAATGAATTAAAAATTTAATTTTTTTTTTGGTCTTTTTTTTTTTTAAACAAAAATTATGGGATAAAAAGGTAAATTGTTTTTTAACTATTTTACTTTTTTATATTTTTTTTGTAATATTTATAATAGCATAAGGGAAATAAATAACGATTAGTGGGTATGCACGGATATCTAAAAGTTGACAAGGGCAACTATAATCTTCCTCGTTTTAGACTGTTCTAGCCCAGATCCAAAAGAGACAATAAAAACATATAAAATTTTTTCAAGTTTTTTCATCGGTATTATTTATTTCTTTTGTAGCACATATTCAAAAAATTTTGTAAAAATGTGCCTATATAGCTTCACTCTGTCCGTCCGTCTGTCCGTCTGTCCGTTGTCTGTCTGTCCGTATGTTTACAAAAACTTTACACCGTTTGAAATAGAGTAAAGAGATTTTAACCATGGGTAGTTTTTGCAAAAAAAATAATTTCGTAGAAGAATTTTTTTATGTAGCCCCACCAGTTACGGGGCTACAGCCCCCCAAAGTTTGAAAAAGCCCTATATTTAAACTGTTATAACAAGAGTTCTGTTAGATATATTTCCAATCTGAAAACGGCAAACGATAGCTGGTTTCATAAACTTTATAAATATTTAAAAGGCAAATGTTTAGGGTTACCATACGGTACTATAATTTAACATTACACAAAACTCAATTTTTGCAAAATTTTTGGCCAAACATATCTTGTGAACGGTTCAAGTTAGGATCTTGAAATTTTATATAGAAGTGAGAAGTTATATCCTCAGAAATTAGTAGGAGTCGGTTAACAAAATTTTTTTGTCAAGCCCCCTTTTTAGGAGCTATAGGGGCTCGAAAATTGAAATTTTGCTATTTTTAAACACCTTCAACTTGAATACCTGTCCAAATTTTTTTTAGTGATATACAAAATTCAAAGCTCTATAATTTTATTTCAACATGTGACAAAGGTTTTTCTTAATTTTGAAGGGTGACGAAGCTACAGCCTCTGCAAATTCCAAAAAAAGCTTTTTTTAAATTGATATAACAAGAGTTCTGTTAGGTTTGTTTTCAATCAAAAAATGGTAAAAGAGAGCTCCTTTTATGCGCTTTACAAAAATATGTCGATTAAATGTATAGGATTGCCATACGGTACCAAAATTTACCATTATATAAAACTCAATTTTTGCAAAATGTTTGGTCCCATATATCTCCTAAACGGTTTAAGATAGGATTCTGAAATTTTGGGAAAAGTTAGATCTTCAAATATTAGTAGGAGTCTTTTAACAAAATTTTTTTTGTCAAGCCCCCTGTTTAGGAGCTATAAGGGCTCAAAAATTTCAATTTTGCTATTTTTAGGCACCTGTAACTTTAATACCTGTCCAATTTTTTTTTTATTAATATACAAAATTTAAAGGCCCAACATTATATTTTAACATATGTTAAAGGTTTTTCTTAAATTTAAAAGCGGTTCCTTAAATTGAAGGAAGTGTCTCTCAGTTTTACCCATTTTTGCTTAGATTGTATAATTCTAAGTAAAATTCACAATACTATTCCTAGAACCAAAATAATGGAGGGGGATGGAAGGGGGGTGGGGGGAATTAGATGAAGTTAGATCCTTGAGAAACTTGGCAACCTTCCCCATTGAAGGGCTATAAGAATTTTAGCAGTAAATTTTATAAGTAACTGTTAGCAGTAAATTTTATAAGTAAGCAGTAACTATTTCCAAATAAATATTTCCAAAGTAAAACTCAGTATGTAATACAATATAAATTTGAAAATGTGCTTTTTTAAAAACCCTTGGTTTTTTTTCCTCACTTGTTATTTGTTAATTTACTGACTTACTCTTTTGTAACTGCTTAAGTTAAAAAAACCAAAAGTATCTAAAGATAAATAATATTGAAAAAATTACTCAACTTAAGAGCAGGAAATAAATATCCGGTATTTTGCAGGAAAACTGACAGCAAAAAAAAATAGACAATAGAAAACCTCAAAATAAATTATTGTAGTAAATTAAATCTAAAGATGAAAATTTAAAAGTTAGTCTTAATATAATGATAAATAGCTATACAATATAATATAATTAACTTTCTTTTATAATATCTAATATTAGAAAATTCTCTATTTAGTGACTTTAAATCTTTATTTTAAATAATGAAAAATCATTATTACAATGTAAAGTACATTATTTATCAGAATTTAAAAATTTTTCCTTAGAAGCGCCTGCATAAATGTTTTTATGTTCATCTACAATTGACTATAGTATGACTATTTATTATAGCCTTTTGACCTACAGAGATAATATAGGTTCCTTAGTATATATTTATATAAATCTTATAATTTTTCAAATATTTAAGACTTTTTTTAATAGTATTATATTACAAATTAATTTATTTACTAATTTGCAATGTGGTCTAACATAATTGACAGATATGTGAAACTTTTGATATGTGAAACTTGTCTAAAGTGCCCGCCATCGGGATTTTGTAAAAGTGGTCACCTTAGACAAGTGGTCATATTGAAAAAAAAAAAAAAAAAAAACAAACGCATTCAATTAAATGAATCATGAGCAATAAATATTTCATGTTAATTGTTTAAATTGTTTTCTAAGTATTTTTTTAAAAATTACTTAATGTAAATAAAAATCTTTCATATTTTCATATAGATATGTAGCGCTTTCTTTTAAGCCTCTCCTACAAAGATGCAGCTCCCAAACAATCAAGAGAAAACTTTATTAAATTTCTATAACAAAGTTTCTATCAGGAAAATATTTAATCAGATAACGAAAGCGCTTATTTTAAGCTAAATATATGTGGAATACAATGTAAAGGGTTGACTTACGGTACTTTAATGTACAACTACGTGGAACTAAATTTTTGCTGAATTCTTGATCCCTAATAACTTCTAGACAGTTTGAGTTAACAGCTTAAAATTTTGAGATGAATTGCACCCTTAAAAAATAAATACGAGTCTAGAACTGCGAACCAAGCCAAATTTTTATACCCGTGCATAAATATATGACATCGGGTATATTAGATTTGTTCCTTCGTTTGTAACGCATCGATCTAGACGAGCTAGATATAGTGTCAAGGGTACGTATCGGCTCAGAATCAAAAAATTAGTCGATCTAGCTATGTGTGTCTGTCCGTCCGTCCGTCCGTCCGTCTGTGTGTCAGCACGATAACTCAAAAACTAAAAGAGCTACAGTTTTGAAATTTTCACAAAATATTTTTCAATCAATTTCTAGGTTCCCTATTTTTTTTGGTTAAGATCGGATCAAAACTTCGGGTAGCTCTCGAACAACTAACTTTTTCAAATCCAACATTTTCATACAAAAATTTTAAATGTTGTATGCATCTTGTATTTAACATGAAATTATATGAATTTTTTTTTTTTGTTTTTTTGTTTTTTTTTTTTTATGTAGATAACGATTTTGAGTTAGAATTTCATATGATTTAAATGATGCGTAGTTTATTTAAGATAAGCAAAAAAGAACACAAAGATTTTTTTTAAGTAAATTAATTATAAGAGAAGGAATTGAAAAATTAGAGCAAGAGTTTTGAAATTCACACAAAACATTTTTGGGACATTTTTGAGGTTCCCTATTCGTTTTGGTTAAGACCAGATCAAGGTTTTGGGGAGCTGCCACACAACTTCTTTGCACCAATATGAATTTCTAAGAAACTGTTTATACTACGAGGATGAAAATTACACACTGTTAATGAATCGAGCACTTATATGAAGTTTCAAAATGTTACGGCCCCATTTTCGGGGGGCTGTTATACAACTTCTTTGCACCAATATGAATTTCTTGGAAACTGATTATACTACGAGGATGAAAATTACAGACTGTTAGTTATATAATGAATCGAGCACTTATATGGAGTTTCAAAATGTTACGGCCCCGTTTTTGGGCAGCTGCCATACAAAGTTGTCAATTCGATAACTGTGAATCTAATGAAGCTACGAGGTTAAAATCAAAACTGGGCAGATAAAGTAATAGGACAAGTTAGTTGGCAAAGTTGGACATCACTCGGACCAACTATTAGGGTGGGCTATTTTTTTTTTTTTTATGGGATAATAAGTTAAATTTTTTTTTAACTATTTTACTTTCTTAAATTTTTTTTGTAATATTTATAATAGCATAGGGGAAATAAATAACGGTTAGTGGGTATGCACGGGTATCTAAAAGTTGACAAGGGCAACTATAATCTTCCTCGTTTTATACTAAAATATAAATTATATAAAAATACAATCTAACATTTACTATAATAAATACCAAGAGCAAGTTTAGTAACAACCTTCTAGCTAAGAAAGGTAACTAAAACTTAGGGCACGTTCTGTTGTTGAGAAATTGCAGAAAACTTTTAGTTTCACAAAATAAATCCTAATTATTTAAATTTAAAATTGAACAGAGTTGTGTAAAAATTAATTGATAAAAAGTGTGTCAATTTAATGTACATTAAATTAAATTTATAACTCATTTAATGTTATGTAAAAGTCAAATTTATCCCCTAATTTAAATGTAATAATTTTACTGAAAAATGCGAAATTTTTTATTACGACATTAAAATTTTATTTTACACTAAAAAAGGTGTTAAAAACCCAAAATTAGAGTAATTTTTATTTAACATTTTTATAATTTCCAGAATTTATAAACAATTTAATATAACAAAAATTAAAAAAAAAATTTGTTATTATATTTTCCCCTTTTATTTTCAAAACATTTAATTTATTTCCTGGATTTTTTTGTCAAAATTTAAAGAAAGTCTGCATTTATTTTAGTGGAATTTTTAAATGGAATATAAAACAATATTTAGAGTATTTTATAAATCATGGGGAAACTAAATGTTTTAATATTTTAACAAAGCACAAATATTTAGTTTTTTAAATTTTAAAAAACAGAATTTTTAGACCCCATAATACCAGAATAAATTTATGAGAACTCCTTTTCATGGGTGATCACAATAGTCTATGTACCAAATTTTAGCTTTTTTCGACGGTTAAAACTCAATATTTATCGAAAAGTATGGAGCTTTAGTGCTGGAGCCGCCCAATCCCGTTGTCGATTTGGACATACAAACTTAACCTTACTTACTAAAATCAACTGCAATTTTACACAGTGTTCAAAGACACACACATACATACGCACATACCTACCCACATATATACATACATTACACAGAAACACGACAAAATGGAACAAGATCTATTTTTGTTTTTTACCGGGGAACTTACACACTTTTCTTCTACAGTTTTAAAGAAAATACATAACCAAACCTTCTCATAACATATTAAAATAATTTGATAAAACAGAAATTATAAGAGTAGTGGTAGAATACAAATGAATTAAAATCATTAAATATCATGCTTTAGTGATTATAAACGCAATTTGAGAACAAATTGTCAAGAAAATAAGAATGAAAAAGTGCGACCTTCAATGTTATTAAGAGGTCTGACTTTTTGTAAGAAATAAATGAATAAAATGTCTTTGTAAACAATAATCAGCACGTAATTGCTAAATTTTTAAAATTATTATGACTTTGATAAATTAGTTATTCTAAATTGTATTCTATGACAGATAAATCAAAGGAAAACGGAAAAGACAGAAGTTAAATTTGTTTTATTCATATATTATGTCTTTTATTTATAGTATTTTGCAAATGCCAGATTAAGACTTCAATGTTTTTTATAAAACTTTAAAAATAAATCAGTTCTGCCCCATATATAAAATAAAAATACGAGAATAAAGAGAGTAGGCTAGACCATGTCAACTCTAGGATATCCGCACGAACATAATTATCAATATTATATTATCCGGTTAATTGCTTTGGGCAAAATTTTAAAAACAGACAACACTTATTAGACTCTGATCTTTATATTATTATACAAAATATACTTCGTCTCGCAGCTTCAAACCTTCTCTACTAGACAAATTTAATTTTATACAATCAATGGCCGTTAAATTTTACTTCTAGAATATATTAAGTTATACATATAAAAGCAGAAGTTTTTTGGCAGCTTCTTGAACTTGCCACATAATACTAATAAAATTTTGGGCAACGTTAGGTCTTAAATAACTTTTGGAAAAGTTTTAATTATACGATTTTATTAAATGGACAGTTATACTCATACAGAACAAAATGTTGTATGGCAACTATAGGTCCTTGTTGAGCAAATTGGATCAATTTTAATAACAAAAGCGGCTCTTCCAAGTGAAAACATCAGCATCCAAGATCCTTTGATTTATCATGCGGATAGACTGATAAACGTAAACCTGGCGCCAGTTTTGCCTTAATTTTCTGGTACGATTCGTTCACTCGATTCTAAATCTATTCCCTCTTTTGATTCCCACTCTTGATTCTATATCTATATTATCTCTTTTAGGACGCTCCCCTTTACAGCATCACAAACAAAATTGTAAAATTTTTATACCATTTTGAACAATACGTTCAAGTTTTTAATTTAAATAGGGTATAAACATTTTATATACAAGCTTTTTTCAGGGTTTTCCATTATAATTTTGCCAAACCCAAATTTAATTTGTCTTATTTTATGTTGTGATTAAACTTGAATTAATTAAGTTTTAAAAAACAGAGAAAAATAACATTTTAGTTTTTCTTTCAAATTTAATTATTTTTAAATTTGTACTAAATAATTTTAATAAATATTTCAAAATCCCACTTTACAGAAAATATTTTAAAATATTACAAAACTTTCTATTATTTTAATTTTATTCATTTCAACATTTTTGTCAGGAACGATATTAAAAAGTGTCAACATTCAATTTAAAACAATTTTGTGTGAAATATTTAATTTAAGTTGAGATTTACAAAAGTTTTAAATAAAACTTCACTTCATAAAAATTGATAAATCAAAAAAAGTTTCAAATCATTTAAAGTTTTTTTCAAAGTAGAACATCATACAACTTTTCAAGATAAATTAATCATAAATTGAAGAAATAAATATAAAGCACAGTTAAACAAGTGATGAAAAAAAACCAAGGGTTTTTAAAAAAGCACATTTTCAAAATAATATAGTGTTTCATACTAAGTATTTTATCGGAATATAATGTTGAAGCTTCAATATTAACGTTTAATTTAGGAAATATATACGTTGGTGACTAAGTTACTGCTAACCTATAATAACAGTAAATTTTTAAGTCCTAGTAGCCCCTGTATGGGGAAGGTTGACAAATTTCTCAAGGATATAATGCTCACTACTCCCCTTCCCCCAAACTTTTTTAGGTTCTAGGAATTAAATTGTGAATTCCACCAAAATTTGGAATTTTTCTTAGAATTTTACTATTTAGGCAAAAATGGTTAAAACTGAGAGGCACTTTCTTCAATTTAAAGAACTCGTTTTAAATTTAAGAAAAACCTTTAACATATGTTAAAATATAATGTTAGACCTTTAAATTTTGTATATTAAGGAAAAAATATTTAAACAGGTATTCAAGTTACAGGTGTTTAAAAATAGCAAAATTTCAGTTTTCGAGCCCTTATAGCTCCTGAACATGGGGATTGACAAAAAAATTTTGTTAACCGACTCCTACTAATTTCTGATCTAACTTCTCCCAAAATTTCAAGACCCTAGCTTGAACCGTTTAAAAGATATGTGGGGCCAAAAATTTTGCAAAAATTGTGTTTTGCACAGTGGTAAATTTTAGTACCGTATGGCAACCCTAAACATTTAAGCGAAGTATTTTTGTAAAGCCTATAAAAGCAGCTCGCTTCAACCGTTTTTCAATTGGAAATAAACCTATCAGAACTCTTGTTATATCAATTTAAATATAGGGCTTTTTCGGAATTTGCAGGGGCTGTAGCTTCCTCACCCTTCAAAATTAAGAAAAACCTTTGACACATGTTGAAATATAATTATAGTGCTTTGAATTTTGTATATCACTAAAAAAAAATTTGGACAGGTATTCAAGTTACAGGTGTTTAAAAATAGCAAAATTTCAATTTTCGAGCCCTTATAGCTGCAAAACAGGGGACGTGACAAAAAAATTTTGTTAACCGACTTCTACTTATTTCAGAGGATCTAACTACTCCCAAAATTTGAATACCCTAGCTTGAACCGTTTAGAAGATATGTCTGGCCAAAAATTTTGCAAAAATTGAGTTTAGCATAATGGTTATTGTTATAACAATTTGAATATAGGGCTTTTTCCAACTTTGTGGGGCTGCAGCTCCGTAACGGGTGGGGCTACAGAAAAAAAATCTTCTACGAAATTATTTTTTTTGTAATACCTACTAGTGGTTAAAACTTCTTTTCTCTATTTCAAACGATGTAAAAGTTTTTGTAAACATACGGACAGACGGACAGACGGACAGACGGACAGACGGACGGACAGAGTGAAGCTATATAGGCACATTTTTACAAAATTCTTTGAAAATGTGCTAAAAAGAGCTTTTATGCAACTTTTTTTATTTAAGCACTAAAACTTATATAAGTAAAATATTATTTTGCAAAAGCAATTTGAAACTGTTTTGAGCTCTTAAATAACTCCAATTATAATAGCTCTATGACAGATTATTAATGAAACATCCAACTTATACAGGTGTTTTCAAAAATAAAGAAACGTTTTAGATTAGGAAATTATATATTTGCATACTTTTAGGCTAGCTGTCAAATAAATAATTTATTCATATAATATATTATTTTCATTATTATATACCAGCATTTTAATTTTAATTATAATTAATTATACTTTTTCAGATCTACAGTTGGATAAAATTAAATTTTTCCAAAATTAACTGTCATTAATTCAATAACTTACAATATGATATATCTAATTATAAAGTTTTTTATAAAAATTGATTGCATTTCATTTAAATTTAATGTGATAGAAATAAAAAATTTTAATGTGTTTGATAATATAATAATTTACGCGGGGAAATTTAATAATTAGTAACATTTTGTTTCCGATTCAAAATTGAAATAAAGTTCCAGAAAACGGGCCGATTTGATTTAAAAAAAAGTCCTCTATTCTGGGATTATTCTACAAATGTGAAAAAAATTTGGAATATTCCCAGAAAGTAACACCATCATTTTTTGGGAATTTTGTTGGGGCGAGCTTAAAGTCAAACTTTTTCAATTTTTAGATTTCCTTCAGTATATGCTATCGAAGAAAAAGTTATAAGTTCGTCGGTGAAACAAAAAAAAAAGAATTTGTTCCGTTCTAACGAAAGTTGTTCCATTTTGTCGAAAACGCGTAAATCCGAAATTTTTTTGCGTGTTCTTGTGTGTATGAATGTGTGTATGGGTGTATGTGTTTCTGTGAACACAATTCCTCGTGCAAATTTTAACCGATTTCGATGAAATTTGGTATGAATGTTTTTTTCGTCAAAAGTAATAATTAAGTTCGTAGGAGGGCTAAATCGAATCACGGGGTGGGAAGGCTCAGACTTTTCGAGAAATCTTGAATTCTAACATTCAGATTGAGTTCGAGCTTGGAACACAGATAGTTTGACCGGTTGACTTAAAGTCTTGCAAAAATATTCGCCTTAGCTAACAGAATTTGTTGTACAAAGTTTGTTGGAATATATTAACACATTTCGGCCTGGTGGGCTTCCAAAAAAATTTTTGGGAGAGTCTGACAGTAATTTTTGTTGAGGTCTGGTTAATTGTTTGGATACAAGGATGCTATGAGGTTTTTGCCAATATAAAGAATGGCTTCGCAGATGGGCAAAATTGGATCAAGCGAAGGGATGCCCGATATAGAAAAATACAATTATATAGCTTATACAATTCATCTTAGATTTATTTCCACATTTTTTAATTTATATAGGACCGGCGGCTGACCGAAGCTTATACAATCCATCTTAGATTTATTTCTACGCTTTTTAATTTGTTTCGGTACGGCTACTGAGTCACAAGAAACTGCGATTTTTTTTTTATTTCTTTAAATTTTTAAAAGTTAAGGAACTTTATTTTGATCGGAGCTTTAGTTTTTGGATTTTATGCTTTAAGTTCCAAAAAGAATGTAGGTGATTTTTTTTCATTTCGTTGTGTCCCGAACCCTTCGCTTGAAAATATGGACCCTTCATCAAAACTGACTTACAATAAAACTTGTTTAATCAAAAAAATTTCAATTAAATGCATATGTCATTATTATTTGATGTTGGAGTTCTGTTGATCATTTCGTTTGTTTTGTTTACTGGAACAAATGATTTGTAAGAAATACAAAAAATTACAAATAAATAAATTAAAAAACAACAAAAACAGTCAACCAACATAAAGGGAAAGCTTGAAATTTTTATTTCATTTCTTTTTTTATATTTTTAAATGATGAATAATACGTTAACTTCTAGCTCTTTTAAAATATAATACACGGTAATAAAGTATCATTTAAATTTTATCACAGCTAATAAATCATTTCAACCATCTAAAGTACTTACATTTAAAAGAGAAATGCTATCCGACAGGAGAATGATTTTATTTTCATTGTTTTTTTCTTTCGTGTCTCCTCTCCTTTATAATGGGAACAATATGAAGTGTCATTTCCCTAAACATAATGTGGAAAATATCATTTCCCTTTGTGTTAAAAAACTAAAACTAAATGTAAATATAAGAAAATTTTAGAATAACAAAATGTTCGTATTTGGCTTATATTTTTTTAAATTTTCAGTATAAATTATTTGCCGCAAGTCACATTAATATGCATACTTACTTACTTACTTACTTATTCAGAAGTAATGTAGAGCAACAAATAAATTTTGTTAAAAAAATTTTTTCAATAACGTTAAATGTTTATAAGTGCAATATAGACGCAATACAGTATTTTTAATATTTACTTGGAGGGGTTAAATAAAATTTAGAATATAATCTTGTCAAATGAAATAATTTATACTTTCTTTGCACTTTATTAAAAAAAAAGTTCGGGGTTTTGGGCAGAATAAGATTTAATAAAATAATGTAAAATGTTGATGAGAAAAAAGTTCCTAGTCGTACGGCCAATTTGCAAAATTTAAAAAATACATTATCCAACCATCTAAACATTCTTCGAAAATTGGTTAAATAAAAATAATATTGAATTATATATAGCTGCAGAAAGAGTTAATAATAGGAGGCTCGAAGAATGTTCTTGTTATATTGTAAGGGCTTATATATATGATCTTGCATTCAGAGGAATGTAGTTTTTCGCCTAAATGCAAAAGAATACTTGAATAAAACTTAAAAGGGAACATTGCATATTTTCGATTTAGTATATCCTTTTTTGAAAATCTGGTTTTTAGAAAATCTCTAGAGATTTTCTAATAAGAGATTATTTGAAAATTGGATTTACTAAACTAAATTTACTTAACCCATATTTCCCTTATTCCATGATATTGTAACATGTATAGTAGGTTGATCTTGACCAAGAAGTATAAGGCGGAATTATTTTAGTCAGCTCTAGCATACAATGAACTCAAAAGAAGGAATTGCATCTGTCAAGAGCAATTAAAAAATGAGGAATTACCGTTATTTTTACTTTTTACTAGTTTACTATTCTGCACTCAATAACGAATCAATGATATTATTAAAATTATATAAATAGCTTAATAGCACCTACTTAAGATTTTCCTCCCTGGCTTGCTTTAAAAAGCAATTTATAACCACGAACTTTTGGTTCAGGTTCTGTTCTTAATTTCGAATTATTATTATACAAACGTAAAAGTCTTAATAAATATGTGTATATATACCTAATAGTGTCTTAAAATATAAACGGATTGAGTCACAAAACTATATATATATTAAATATTTTATAGTATGCTCTGCCGCGTTTATTTTAAAATGATAAAAACGAGGAAGATTATAGTTGCCCTTGTCAACTTTTAGATACCCGTGCACTATGGTGTATAAAATAAACCGTAATTTTGGCTTAACAAAAAAAAAAAAAAGAAAACCATAAAAAAAACAAAACAAAACAAAAATTTTAATTCATTGTCCCATAATTTTAGCTTCAAAAAAAAAAAAAACCAAAAAACAACAAAAAAAAAAAAAAATTGGCCCTCAAGTCCTGTGGTCCGAGTGATGTCCAACTTTGTCAAGTAACTTGCCCTATTACTTTACCTGCCCAGTTTTAATTTTAACCGCGTAGCTTCATTAGATCCACAGTTAATGAAATAACAGCTGGGTGGCACAGTGGTTGAGTGCCGACCTTTCATGCGGAAGGGCCCGAGTTCGAATTCTAGTGCAAGTGAAAAAAACTTTCCGGGTTTTCGACTCGCCTTAGCTACCATTCCCCATTGGTTTCAAATTAATGGCTTAATCTATAATTAATAATTATAAATCTTTAATAAAAAATACTTTAATATAAAAATATAAACAAATGCAAAATATAATCAAATAATTTAATTAAATAATATAACTCGCAGATATAGAATACCATTATGGTTGCCAACAGGTCTCTTTTAAAGAGAACATGTTCTCTTTTTAAACATAATTCTTTTGTTCTCTATCTTTTTTACATATATTCAAAATTGTTCTCTTTTTTTATTTCGCCAAATTTTAATTACTATATTTTCTTAATTGACTAGTAATTTTTTTGGTATACAAATTTTTAGCATATTTTTAGGCGCATAAAACTTTTGAGCGCCTAAAAATTTGTTTCACATAAACACTTTGCACACATGCAGTTTTATGTCCTAAATTTAAATAAGTGCTTCTAATATTGCTTAAGTATCTTTTTTGTAATATTAGAATTTAAATAAATAAATAAAATAAATAAGTGCACAAAAGAAAGCTTAGTAATCCATGAATAATTTATCACTTTTCACCTTGACAAAACAATATGTAACATATCGATAAAATATTCTGTTTCTGACATCGCGTTTGATTGGTAATTTATTTAATAAAATAAACAAAAAACTTTTATCAGTCGTATTCGAAATTTCTGACTATATTTTCAGTTGCAATAGCAATTGACTTTATTATTTTCTGTGAAAATAAACATGTAAGTAAAAAATCTATTACTTACAATTACATGATAGTGATATATTATTTGATTTTTTAATTCTTAGCTCCAAAATGAGTAAGCGAAAGTGCTTATTTAGTGAAAAACTACAAGCTAAATTCAAATGTTTTAAACCAACACCGAAGTCGGAGGCAATTTGCACGGTGTGCAACACAACCGTTGCGGTCGCAAACAAAGGAAAATACGATTTGGAACAGCATGTAGCTTCAAAAAAAACATACACAGACCATTCGTATAGGAGCTAGTTCTAAATCCGTATGTGATTTTTTTACAAAAAAATTATCAAATTTAAATAACTTTGTTTGGATGAAATTGGATAGGCTTCCAACATGGGATGAAGTTGAAAAATCAATAATATTTCTTGCCGCCAAAAATATTATTGTAGATGATGCAAATCTTAATGTTGAAAATTTTAAAAATTTGATTTCCTACTTGAAATGGAAAGAATATTTTTAAGAAAATACTCTCGATATTCCGAATTTTTGAAAATTTGCGAATTTTTTTTTGCAATACCTGGTCAAAATACCAATGTCGAAAGAATGTTTTCAATGATCAGCGGACAGTGAACTAAGGAAAGAAATAAATTGAAAATTTAAACTGTTCGAGGTATTTTGAGCGTCGTGTACAATTATAAAGATATTACATGCACTGAATTTTATCAAGTAATCAAAGAAAATGGAAAACTTTTAAACCAAATTAGCAATGTAGATAAATATAATGAAAAAGATGTTGAAGAAGAGGATGAAGATGATTAAATTACAATGACTTATTTTTTTTATTTGCAAATGAATTGGAAGTGCAATTTTTTTTAGTATATATTACAATTTAAAAAAAAAAATTAATATGAATGAAATCATTTTTATAATGTTCTCTTTTTTTATGATTAACACTTGACAACCCTAAATACCATATAAGTAAAATATAAAATATTACAATATAAACAAAAAATAGAATTGTAAATATTGAAAATCTAAGACGCTTCTATATGTTATAAGGCCTAGTACTATCTCATGTTTAAATTGTATGTGGAATTCAATAAGACCAATTCTAATAACACGAATATAATATGATCCCCTGTTCCAACATGTACCTATGGTATAGACAGGCTTATTAGCCTAACAGTTGAACATTTAGCGCTTAGAACAAAAAAAAAATAAACAATTTCGTATTTCTGAGCCGATACGTACACTTGACACTATATCTAGCTCGTCTAGATCGATGCGTTACAAACGGAGGAGCAATTTTAATATACCCCATGTCATATGTGTATGCACGGGTATAAGAAAAGGAAATTGTTTATGCTTTATGCAAAAATTTAAAGAAAATTAAACCACAACAACAAAAAAATACTAAAGAAAAACAAAAAAATTAAAAATAAAAATAAATAAAAGTTTTTTTTTAAGAAATTTTATTTTAGCAACCATAAAAGTATTTATCAAACCCGGATGTCAGGAAAATCCAAAAATAAAAAAAAAATATAAAAAACTTTTCTTTAATACAAGTACCAAAAACTTATGGCAGAATGGATTCCTTTTTCTTTTATATTTCATTTTTAAATGGAAAATTTTCAAAGGATAATTCTTAAAATACAATAATATAATGAATCTGGTCTTTTTTTTCAAAGTTCTGTTAATCTTATATTCTTCTTTCCTTTAAGCAATCAAAAACCAAAAAAAAGATATATATATAGATATATCATCTTAAATGTATTTTGAATTAGGCTACGGATATTGAAAAAATTTTACCCAGAGGCTGAAATTATATTTTAAAATTTATACTTAAAACTAAAATAATGACATTATGTTATAAGTATATGCACAAATCTAAATTGAAACCATTCTACTCTTTATACTTTTTATCATTTAACATAAAGTAGGTACCAACTGTTTTAGTTCTGTATAAATCTAAGAATGATTTAAAAAATTTCCTAAAAAAATTTAAAAAGTTTTAAGATAAAAATTTGTTTCAGGCAAAAAAATAAAAGTGTGGAGAGCAGTTAGTGCTATTGATTTTATAATATTAAAATAAATCAAAATAAAACACAAGGGTTGGTGTCTAAATCTTAAAATTGAAATGCCACAAGTTAATAACCAATATAATTTAAGGGTATGTAATGTAAACAAAGAGAAATTTAATATTTATTAATATACGTATAGGTATTTACTAATTAAAATGTTTAACAAGTCGTGGGTTAATATTTCTTAAAATAATATTATTCTCCAAGAAAATTAGATTAATTTTATATTTTTAGAATTACTATTCCATTCTGAAGATACATTTTGGCAAAATTTACCCGTTACGGAAATACAGCTCCCAAAATTTCAGAAAATATATATTTATAATATTTAAGTTACATTTAAGTTAGGTTAAAAAAAAACAATTGATGAAGAAAACCAAGGGTTTTTAAAAAAGCACATTTTCAAAATTATGTATCTAGTATTTCATTTGTGTTTACTCATTACTGAGTATTTTATGGGTATATAATGTTGGAGCTTCAATATTAAAGTTTAATTTAGGAAATATATACTCTGGTGACTAATTTACTGCTACTTATAAAAACAGTTCATTTTTAATTATTAAGTCCTAACAGTCCTCAATGGGAAAGGTTTCCAAATTTCTTAAGGATTTAACCTCACTTCCTCCACAATTTTTTGAGTTTCTAGGAATTAAATTGTGAAATCCACCAAAATTTAGAATTTGACTCAGAATTTTAATTTTAGGTTAAAACGAGGAAGATTATAGTTGCCCTTGCATACCCACTAACCGTTATTTATTTCCCCTATGCTATTATAAATATTACAAAAAAAATAAAAGAAAGTAAAATATATCTTCTGAACGGTTCAAGCTAGGGTCTTGAAATTTTGGGAGAAGTTAGATACTCAGAAATTAGAAAATTGAAATTTTGCTTTTTTTAAACACCTGTAACTTGAATACCTTTCCAAATTTTTTTTAGTAATGTATAAAATTCAAAGCTTTATAATTATATTTCAACACGTGTCAAAGATTTTTCTTAATTTTGAAGAGTGACGAAGGTACAGCCCCTGCAAATTCTAAAAAAGCCCTACATTTAAAGTGATATAACAAGAGTTCTGTTTGGTTTATTTCCAATCGAAAAACTGTGGAAGAGAGCTGGTTTTATAAACTTTACAAAAATACTTCGCTTAAATGTTCAGGGTTGCCATACGGTATTAAAATTTACCATTTTGCAAAACTCAATTTTTGCAAAATTTTTGCCCACACATATCTTCAACGGTTCAAACTAGGATCTTGAAATTTTGGGAGAGTACTTAGAATTTAGTAGGAGTCGGTTAACAAAATTGTTTTGTCAAGCCCCATGTTTCGGAGCTATAAGGGCTCGAAAATTGAAATTTTGCTATTTTTTAAACACCTGCAACTTGAATTCCTGTTTAAATATTTTTTCCTTAATATACAAAATTTAAAGGTTCAATATTATATTTTAACATATGTTAAAAGATTTTCTTAAATTTTAAAGGGGTTCTTTAAATTGAAGAAAGTGTCTCTTAGTTTTAACCACGTTTGCTTAAATAGTAAAATTCTAAGTAAAATTCCAAATTTTGGTGGAATTCACAATTTAATTCCTAGAACCTAAAATAGTTTGGGCGAAGGGGAGTAGTGAGGATTATATCCTTGAGAAATTTGGCAACCTTCCTCATAGAGGGGCTACTAGGACTTAAGAATTAAAAATATACTGTTCTTATAAATAAGCAGTAACTTAGTCACCAACGTATATATTTCCTAAATTAAACGTTAATATTGAAGCTTCAACATTATATTTCGAGAAAATACTTTGTATGTAACACAATATTATTTTGAAAATGTGCTTTTTTAAAAACCCTTGGTTTTTTTCATCCCTTGTTTCTATTTTAAATGATGTAAAAGTTTTTGTAAACCTACGGACAGACCGACAGAGTGAATCTATGTAGACAAATTTTGGAAATATGTTCATAAAAACCCTTAAACCCTAATAATTACATTATAAATAGATTTAATACTCTTAAAAAGGGTTATTAAACTTTAAAAATTTTAAATAAATATATTTTAAACAAAAATTCTATTGTTCGAATAGGTAATTATTTATAATTTGGTAATTATTCAATTAAATTTAAAGAGAATTTTACTTTATTTGACATTTCATCAATGTTAATTAAATTCATTGTAGCAGATATATAGGCAAGATTAATATTAATATATTTTATTATAATTTTCTTATATACATACTTATATTATGTGTGTAAATAAATTTATATCTTTAATCTTAATTGAAACCTGTTAAGAAAATTTAAGAAAACGTAATGATTTATAATAAATAAAATAAAAATTTAGTTTTTGAATAAGTACAAATTAAAGGAATTTAACTTGCAGTTCTTACAATTTAATAGGTTTGACAATTTAATTATTATCTTTATCTACGTACTTTTTGTAAATATATATTTTTATACCCTTAAAATCGTAGCCAAGGTCTGCGCAGAGTATAGTAGTTTTGAGGTACATAAAATTAGTGAAAATGATTGATACCGTATTTTGATTTAAAGGATTGAATACATAGCTAACCACGAATCATATAATATTTATATTACATCCGTGGGGAGTTCCTAGATATCTGATACCCTTCAATCTACTTTATTCATTCTTTTTTAAAAATTTTGAAAATACAACCACTTAACATATTAAAATGGAATTTGTACACCTTAAAATATCAAAAACTTCATAGAAATTAATATTTATTGGAAATATCCTTGGAAAAACTATTTCAAAAAGCAGGTTGTTGCCTTTAATACAAAAATTAGATTTTTTAAAAATTGCGTCTTACAACACTATAGTAATTAGACGAATATTTTATTTTATATTTTCCTTACCTTATAGTTTTACCCTTTTTAATAGTTATCATTGTATCATTTATTTAATTTTATAAACGCCAATTAATTTTTATTTTTTTTAATTCCGAAATTGTCAATTACTTTAAATATTAAATCTGAAAGATACATTAATTCATCTTAAATAGCTAAAATCCTTTTTACAATAAATTAATCCTCAAGCTCGACATATTAATAACCACATACAAATAAATTTTTGGCAAGTACCTATAAGTATATACAAGTATATAAAAGGTATAGACATACTATATTATAACTATGAAGGTTTTAAAATTTATGAGATTATCCTTGAAAAATATTTTTATTCCTTCTTTTTCAGAAAATGTTAACTAAATAAAATTAGAGTATATTTTTTATGATTATATCTTTAATGTCTATGTACTATATATAACAAGATTGTTTTGAATGAAAGAAGGTGTTTAAAGATGCTTAAGATAATATGTGAAACAAAATTATCATATTATATGCTCATGAATAATCTTTAAAAAAAAAAACAAAAAAAAAAGTGTTTTGTTATATTATAAATATCACCAAAGACTTCATAATATATTTTACGTGGCTTATATAAAATACTATGTAGATAGGAGATACTATATATCATATCTTTATATTATATACTTACTAAAAAAATCTATCTACGTATCATTATCTTATAATATGAAATTCTATATACAGTGTAGGTTGGAAATAAAGTATCGAAACCAATGGCAATATTTTGTATGTCAAAATCACATTATCCATTTGCTATTTGGTTGAAGTAAATGACATATAAATAATTAATAACTGTATAATTTTAATAAATTATACATTAATATAATAATAATAATAGGTATATATAAACAAATCCTAAATATAAATAAATAATTTAATTGAATAATATACTCACAGATATAGAATACCATATAAATTAAATATAAAAAGCCTAGTACTATCTCATATTTAAATTGTATTTGGATTTGGAATACAATATGACAACTTGTTCTAACATGTACTTATTGTATAGATAGGTCTCTAAGCCTAACAGTTGAGCAGTTAGCACTTAAAAAAAAACATAAAGGGAATTATATGCGCGATAGATATCTTACTTAAGAGCTAATAAGTTCCATACATTAATAAAAGTTTTCAGATCAACAATAGAAAATAATTCATAAAAAAAAAATTAATAACGTTTTTTAACCATAGGGGTGAAGAACCAGACTATATTAGAGGAAAATTAAATTGTTCTTAAAACGAGGAAGATTATAGTTGCCCTTGTCAACTTTTAGATACGCGGGCATACCCACTAACCGTTATTTATTTCCCTTATGCTATTAAGTATAAATATTACAAAAAAAAAATATAAAAAAGTATATAACTTATTATCATAATTTTTGCTTAAAAAACCAATAACAACAAAAAAAAAAATTAAATTTTTAATTCATTATAGGTACCATAATTTTTGCTTAAAAACAAAAAAAATCCCTAAAAGTTGATCCGGGTGATGTCCAACTTTGTCAACTAACTTGTCCTATTACTTTACCTGCCCAGTTTTAATTTTAACCTCGTAGCTTAGCAGTTTCCAAGAAATTCTTATTGGTGCAAAGAAGTTGTATGGCAGCCCCCCGAAAATGGAGCCGTAACATTTTGAAACTTCATATAAGTGCTTGATTCATTATAAAACTAACCGTGTGTAATTTTCGTCTTTCTAGTATAATTACTTTTGAAGAAATTTATATTGGTTTAAATAAGTTGTGTGGCAGCACCCCGAAACCTTAGTCTGGTCTTAACCAAAAAGAATAGGGAACCTTAAAAATGTCCAAAAAATGTTTTGTGTGAATTTCAAAACTCTAGTTCTAATTTTTCAATTCTATCTCTTTTAATTAATTTTTAATTCACGAATATATTAAACTTAAGCAAAGTAAGCATCATATAATCATATTGATGAAATGATTCATTCAAAATATTACACATATACATATTATATGAATATACATATATAAATTATTTATGAAGCCATTTACTTAAAAAAAATCTTTGTGTTCTTTTTTGCTTATCTTAAATAAACTACGCATCATTTTAAAATTTAAATCATATGAAATTCTAACTCGAAATCGTTATCTACAAAAAAAAACAAAAAAGAAAAAAAGAAAAAAACAAAATTCATATAATTTCATGTTAAATACAAGATGCATAGCAAAATTTAAAATTTTTGTATGAAAATATTGGAGTTAAAAAAGTTAGTTGTTCTAGAGCTACCCGAAGTTTTGGTCTGATC
This sequence comes from Dolichopus griseipennis, assembly GCA_963082915.1. Lineage (NCBI taxonomy): Eukaryota > Metazoa > Arthropoda > Insecta > Diptera > Dolichopodidae > Dolichopus > Dolichopus griseipennis. The sequence goes on from CAUJBZ010000277.1 coordinate 20,862, forward strand.
TCAACCAAAAAAAATAGGGAACCTAGAAATTGATTGAAAAATATTTTGTGAAAATTGCAAAACTGTAGCTTTTTTAGT